>DF358523.1:64548-84828 GCA_000787875.1 Solanum virginianum
TTGTGTGTGTGTGTGTGTGTGTGTGTATGTGTGTGTGTGTGTGTGAGTGTGGAAATGTGTATTATACAAATGCAATTGGAGGAGAAAAGGTTGAAAGAATACCCTTGGGTTGGTAATTACGGGTTTGCTATCTAAGTATTATTTTTGGGTGAGATTAGACTACCAAAATGTGTTTATTAGCTATTAGTACTAGTTTTACAACCTACTCTACTATAGATAAATATTTGAGGGAAAAGGAAGTTATTTCGAGTTAATAATAAGGTTGTACAACAAGATATGTAAGGCTATTCACTTTCCTATTCTTTGGCATGAAATTTGGTTGTTCCATGCATAAGCTATATAGGGCAACCTACAAGCTCCAGTATTATTAACAACCTTATCTCCACTCTTTCACATTGATGAGTGGTGAATTAGCACTCATCTAAGGCTTTAATTATTCATAAAAAGTGCCCTTAATGCCCTATTTTATGTTATAGGCTGACATAAATTATTGTTTTTGCAGCAAGGTGATAGTTGAGGAGCACTTGGAGCACAAACATGCAAATGAGGTAAAAAAATGAGCAAACAATAAAGTATGAGACACCGAGCATCACGAAGGGTACTTGGCAAGTTGCAAAGTACCCCTGACCTCGCCAAAAGATCTCCTAACAAGAGACAAGTCAACTGGAGGAAGGGCGAGCAATAAAAAGGATTTGGCGAATCACCAACTGGGTTGGTGAGCTTGACTTAGCTTGCACAATAGTCCACAAAATTGGCCCGGAGTCCCTAGTTAAAAGGCGAACACAAGCTCCAAAAGGCATATCACTAACCAGGTTGGTGAGCTCAAGCTCAGCAAAGTTCCACATAAATTCTAGTCAAGAGGAGCAAACTGTTATTCTGAAGGAACACTATGCGAATCACCGACTTTATTGGCAAGCTCGTCTAACATCGTCCATTAGAATTTTAAGGAAGATATTCTGTCATTTTTGTGTAGAGTACTAATAGCTCAGGGGCTAGCATATTCTTAAAGGGAGAAAATAGTAAAAATGTAAAGAGTACAATTATGAGTAGTACATTTTGACTAGGAGTACAATTTTTATTATTGAGCAATTTTTCTTTTCCTTTGTAGAGGAGTAGGGAATAGAAAACACACCAATCTTCATTGGAGATAAGAGTTTTGCTAAACTTTTGTTGATTTCTTATGCTTGAAGACTAATTTAGTGGAAGAGAATCAATTTGGTAAATTATCCATGTTTTATTGGATGATTAGGTAAAACCCTATACTTCTAAGGGGAAAATATAGACCATTATGTAGTAATTAGTTGTTGGGTGCTTGATTTAACTTGAGTTATTGATGAATCCTTATGGATTTTGTTATTTAACCATGTTTTTAGGTATTTATTGAGGTTGCAAACTTAGTCCTAGCTTAGGATCTTTATGTCTACTTGAAAAGGCTACGTGAAGTGAGGTTAAATAGTGAATAGTCATTGATGTGTTGAGTTAATGAAATCTCCTTAAAATGGGTGGTTTTTGCGAAGGTTGAGGTGCTATATATTAACTAATAGGAGCTTGAGAATGTTATTTGGAAAGTTAATATTGAGTTTGAGATAACCTTGATCAAATGTTAGATCCACATGCCCTACCCATGTAGATCAGTCATCCTTTGAGTATTGTGAAATACCCATGGAAATTACTATTTGTGTGTCTATTTTTCTTCCCCAGAAACTACTTAAACTCACTTGATCATTGCTTTTACTACTTTTTTTTACTAATAATTTCCCCTAAAATGTACCTTTAGATTGTTGTTTGTTTTCTATGTTGCTTGCTTCATACTAAAACACCATGTTACTTCTTGATTTGAACTCTAACCTAATCATTTCTCTGTGGGTTTGACCTCGACTCCAAGTTTGGTAAATATACTCTTGATGGCAGCCCGCACTTGAACTTGTGAAAAGTGTGTTGATGCGTGAGAGTTATTGTGGTAAGTTGATCTTGAGTTTGAGAGAACCTTGATCTAATGTTAGATCCACATGCCCTACCCATATAGATCCATCATCCTTTAAATATTTTCAAATATCCATGTCAATTAGTGTTTGTGTTTCTATTTATCTTCCCTAGAAGCTACTTAAACTCTCTTGATATTTGCTCTTACTATGTTTTAATGATAATTTCCCCTAAAATTTACCTTTATTTGTTGTTTATTTTTTATATTGTTTGCTTCATACTACGAAAGATTAAAACACCAATATTACTTCTTGATTTGAACTCTAACCTAATTATTTCTCTATGGGTTCAACCCCGACTCCAAATGAGGTATATATACCTTTAACGACCACCCACACTTGAACTGTGAAAAGTATGTTGACGCGTGAGACAAAACGTATTTGTATGTTTTAATATATACTTATTATCAAACCTTCATGTACACTTTGAATAACACATGAGGTCTCCTTTTAGCAAAATAAATTCCATGTGTTATTTCAACTCCTATGAATTTTTTTAATTGTATGCCCTACTCTTTTCATGGTGGTGTTGCCTTACATAATCATTTACATGTCACTTATTAGCTCTATAGTCCTATAGTTTAAAATTTCATGACCAACAAAAGAACAATCTCAAATGGAAATAAAAGATTTAAAGTGAAGGTGCTTATTATTGTATTGGGTCAATCCCAGTATTACAGGGGGTATCTCATAGGTAAAGGAAAGCCTAGAAAAGGTTGATCTGGATTAATATTTACCACTAATCAGTTGATCATTTGTATCACATGTTGTGCATAAAGTGTAAAGTAATGAAAGATAAAGTAAAGAAAAGAATATAAAGTTGATGTCGCCTAACAACACCTCTCATTGAAGGTATAATCGATTGTTGTCAAAATATATAACCTACCAAGGTTAGGGTCAAACCCATATGGAATATGTTCTAGACCTAGAGTAACTATGAGAAATTTGGATGAATTACCTACTAATCTCCTGAGGGCTTTGCAAATGAAATAAGTAAACCTAAACTAGAAGAAAATTATCAAGAGCAACTTTTGTAAATCAATGAGAGAAGTAACTAGGGTATTTTCTTCCCCATGACTTTCTAATGCAGTATAGCCAAATATCCATAATCTTTTCTAACTCAGTAGTTACACCAAATTCTCAAAGCAAATACCACGGCCGCCAATTCAAGATTATAGGTGGGATAATTCTTCTCATGCACCTATAAGTTGCATAGAGGCATATGCTATCACCTTACCATTTTGTATCAAAACGCACCCCAAGCCAACTCTTGAGGCATCACAATATACAACAAATCCTTCCAAACCTTCCGGTAGAGCTAAGATAGGAGCGGAAACAAGCTTATCTTTCAAGGTTTGGAAACTCTTTTCATATTCATTGGTCTACACAAATTTTGCCTTTATTTGGGCCAACTGTATCATAGGGGAAGCAATAGAAGAGAACCCATTTACAAACCTCTGGTAATAACCCTCCAAACCCCAGAAAGTCCTAATATCCGATGGAGTTAAAGGTCTAGGCCAATTTCTAATCACCTTTGTCTTCTTAGGATCAACCTTAATGCCATCACCCAATACCACATGCCTAAGAAAAATAACCTCTTTCAACGAAAACTCACATTTTTCATATTTAGCATATAACCTCCTCCCTCAAGATTTGCAACACCACCCTCAAGTGATTCACATACTCCTCCTCACTATGGGAATATATTAAGATATCATCAATAAAAACCACCACAAATAAGTCAAGGTAGGTTTTAATGACCCTATTCATGATATCTATAAATATCGTCGGTGCATTAGTTAAACCAAAGGACATAATCACAAACTCAAAGTGACCATACCTAGTTCGAAAGGTTGACTTGCGAATATCACATTACCTCACTTTCACTTGGTGATACCTGGACCGAAGATCAATTTTTGAAAAGTGACTAGCCCTTTGAAGTTGATCGAAAAGATTATCAATCCTTGGTAGAGGATAATTTTTCTTTTTGGTGACTCTATTAAGTTGCTAGTAATCAATCCACATTTTAAGAGAACCATTCTTTTTATTCAAAAACAATACCAGTGCACCCCAAGGTGACTTACTAGTCCTTATTAAACCCTTTTCCAACAAATCCCTCAATTGCTCCTTCAACTCCGTTGGGGCCATATGGTTAGGGGGATTGGAAATGGGTTGTGTATTGGGAAAGAGGTCTAAACAAAAATCTATTTTCCTTTCAAGAGGAACACCGGGAAGCTCATCGGGAAAGACATCAAGAAACTCATTAACCACTAGAATAGACTCAATAGTAAGGACTTTTGACTCAACATCCCTAACCCTCACAAGATGATAGAGACAACACTTAGAAATCAACTTTTGGGCTTTAAGACAAGAACTGAATCTACCCTTGACCACTAAAATGACCCAAAAAAGTGCCTAAAAACATGCCTCAAAAGTGCCCGGAATCTTATTTTCCATATATCTCAAAGTCCATGTTTTATTGTGACACCTCATAACTCTATACTCTTATGTATCCATGTTTCAAGCCTCATTTGGTTTGGTTAGGGGTGTATTATTTTCATGGGAGACTACTAGTCCCTAGCCGAGTTCAAGACTTCCCTAAGAAATGAGTTTTGGGTGATGGTTCATGCAAGGGTCAACTTTAAACAAGCATAACTTTTAGCACATTTGGAACTGGGTAGTCTCAAATATATCAAATGAAATATCTTTGAGTTAGATTTCCAATGCACTTAGTTTCACCTTATTTAGAGGTTGGAGTCAAAAGTTATGGTCATTTTACTGATGACTACCAGTGTAGAGTTGCACTACGAGCCCACTATTATGAGTTGTAGGTCGGGGTACAACTCCTAGGTCAGGCTCGTAGCAATTTCTAGAGACTCTGAAATTGAGCCAAGGGGTCATGTAAAGGGTCCTACAAGTTGTACTGCTACCTATGGGTCATAATGGGGCCCGTAATAACCGTTAGACAGCTTTTTAGGAAGGGTTAGTTTGGTCCTTTCCCACCCTTTCTAAGCTCTAGATTGACATTTTTATGCTCATTCAAGGTCCCAAAACCATTAAGTTCTTCATTTTATTGATGATATACTCTTTCAAACCCTTATACTAATATTTTACTCTAAATTCAAGTGACCAAATCTCTTCCAAATCTTAAGGAATTCTTCTGAGCTTCAAGTTCTCACCTCCATCTTCACCAAGAAATTCTCCAAAGCTAAGTTGTGTGGTATTGAACCATTGGGTCCTTTCGACCCATGGTGCCTAAACCCTCTTTTAACTAATATTGCATGATTTAAAGTTGATTTTACATATGGGTCTTGTATATTGAGAAATTTACTACACAGTGATTTATGTTCATGAAAGTATAGTTGCTTTAGCATATTTTGAGCTCTAGATCTTGGATGTAATGTTAAATTTGATAAGAGCTTTTGATGTGAATGTCTTGGGGTATTGCAAGGTATTGATTGATGATTTCAGAACAGATTTTCTTGCATGATTTCATCTCTAAATTGCATGGTCTTTTACCCCTATTACACACCCCCAAGGTGTTTGATAAAATGTCTGATTATGGTTTCTTGAGGAAATGAAGGTCTAAAGCATGAGATATGATATGATTGACTATATCATGATGAAATGAGCTTATCTACATGATGAATATTATATAATGTGTTCTGGTAGACCATTCCCAATTCGGGGGCCTCGTTGAGGGGTCAAAGACTAACCATTAGAGTGATAGGTGCGATAATCACCGACCTAGTTGAGGGGTTAATATCTCAATCACTAGGGTGATTGATGCGATCATCACTAATCTTGATAAGGGGTTTGTACCTCATATACTAGGGTGATGGGTGCTATCATCACTAACCTTGATGAGGGGTTTGTACCTCACACACTATGGTGATGGGTGCTATCATCACCAACCCCAAGGGGTTTATACCTTGGAAATCTTGCTTGGTCTCCTCTTCACATGTAGTATCTTATATGAGTATAATTTACTTATGCATTGAATATATATGTCATATTGCTATATTATGCCTATTGCCTAATGTTATGCATGTTGATCATGAATCTTATCTCTTGTTGCATTGCATCCCTCATACTTAGTATATTCAAATATATTAACGCATACTTTTGCCTACATGATATCACCATGTAAGAACTGGTGCCCAAGTTAATCATCCTCCTCCTCCACGTGGCTAGACGGTGCTATTCTAAGCTTGTTGGTGAGTTCTCTATTTCGGGAACCTTGGTCTAAGTTACTATTATCCTTATATTAAGACATTTTCTTATGTTCTATTGACTATGAGGGTGAGCCCGGTAGCTTGTCTTGGCCCCCGGTCTATCTATGTATTAGAGGTCCTTCTTGGACATGTTGTGTATTTATGTATGAGTTTTGACTCTTGACTCTTGATTATGACATTTATGCAAGCTTTTCCTTAGTCCCATTGCCCCTATTCTTAATCAATATGTCTTTGTATGCTTCCATGACTAAAGATGTGTAATGACAAGTTAAGAGGCTTGTTTGGGGTTCCTTCGAGTTCCTCATTCGTCGTGTCACATCCAGGCCCTAGGCTTGGATTGTGACAATCAAAGATTGGGTGGCCTAACTCAAGACATTGAGGTGCCCACTTGGAAGTGGGAAGAGATTAATATGGATATTGTAGTTGGGTTGCCCAAAACTAGGAGAGGTTTTGATTCTATATGGGTGGTAGTTGATCGGATGACAAAATCAGCTTACTTTCTACCGGTTAAGACTACCTATAGAGCTGAAAAGTATGCATAATTGTACATCCATGAGATTGTAAGGTTGCATGGAGTTCCCTTGTCCATCATATCGGATTGTGGTGCCCAATTACTTCTCATTGTTAGAGATCTTTTCAAAAGGGTCTTGATACAAGGTTTAAACTTAGGACAGCCTTCCACCCTCAAATGGATGGCCAAGCCAAAAGGACAATTCAAACCCTTGAGGATATTCTTAGGCTTGTGTTTTGAAGTTGAGGTGTAGTTGGGATGATCATCTTCCTTTGCTTGAGTTTGCATATAACAATTGCTATCATTCTAGTATTGGTATGGCTCCTTTTGAAGGACTCTATGGTAGGTGGTGTAGATCACTGATTAGATGGTTTGAGGTTGGAGAGTTGGATTTATTGGGGTGAGATCTGGTCATGGAGGCTTTTGAGAAGTTAAAGATAACTAGGGAAAGGTTGAAAAAAGCCCAAAGTCGCCAAAAATCCTATGCCGATGTGAGAAGAAGGGACCTTGAATTCAAAGTGGGTGTTTGGGTATATTTGAAGGTTTCTCCAATGAAAGGTGTGGTTCATTTTGGTAAGAAGAGAAAATTGAGTCCTAGATATGTTGTGCCTTATGAGGTGATAAAGAGGATTGGCAAGGTAGCTTATGAGTTCAGGTTGCCTAGTGAAATGGACTTGGTCCATCCGGTGTTCCATGTCTCTATGTTGAGAAAATGTGTTGGTGATCCTAATGCTATTATGCCTCTTGATGTTGTGGATGTTGTGGAGGATAACTTGACTTATGAGGAGGTTCCGGTTCAGATTTTAGACAGGCAAGTGAAGAGGTTGAGGAACAAAGAGGTGACATCCGTTAAGGTCCTTTGGAGGAACCAAAAAATTGAAAGTGGTACTTGGGGAGCCGAAGCGGGCATGGAAAAGCGCTATCCTTATCTTTTCCACTCCATTAATCCTAAGGTACTAATTCTAAGTCCCTTATGTGATATCAAATCTTATATTTCAGCCCCTATGTCATTTATGTGCATCCATGTTTAAGTTGACAAATTATGATGATTTTACACTCGTGTTGAGATTTTGGAAAGTGATGTTGCATTCTTGTTGGGGATGAATTGTTCATGATTATTCTTGTCTTTTACATCTCTTTTATATTTGCGGACAAATGTTCCCAAGGGGAAGATATTGAAACGACCCCAAAAAGTGTCTAAAAACAGGCCTCGAAAGTGCCTGAAATCTTATTTTCTATATATCTCAAAATCTGTGCATTATTGTGATACTCTGTAACTCTGTGCTCTTATGTATCCATGTTTCCAGCCTTATTTGGTTATGTTGGGGGTGTATTAGGTTCTTGGGAGACTCCTAGTACCTAAACGAGTTCAAGAATTCCCTACGAGTTGAGTTTTGGGTGATGGTTCATGCAAGGGTCAACTTTAAACAAGCATAACTTCTATCATATTTGGAAATGGGTGGCCTACAACATGTCAAATCAAATCCCTTTCCATTATCTTTCCAACACACTTAGTTTTATCTTATTTACTTTTATGCTCATTGAAGGTCCCAAAACCCTTAAGTTCTTCATTGTATTGATAAAATACTCTCTCAAACCCTTATAGTAACATTTCACTCCAAAGTCAAGTGACCAAATCTCTTCCGGATCTTAAGGAATTCTTCCGAGCTTCAAGTTCTCACCTCCATCTTCACCAAGAAATTCGCCAAAGCTAAGTTGTGTGGTGTTGAACCATTGGGTCCTTCCACCCATGGTGCCTAAACCCTTTTGTAACTAATATTTCATGATTTAAAGTAGATTTCACATGTAGGTCTTGTATATTGAGAAATTTACTGCACAGTGATTTATGTTCATGAAAGTATGGTTGTTTTAGCATGTTTAGAGCTCATCCATGAGATTGTATATTGAGAAATTTACTGCACAGTGATTTATGTTCATGAAAGTATGGTTGTTTTAGCATGTTTAGAGCTCTAGATCTTGGATCTAATGTTGAATTTAATGAGGGGTTTTGATGTGAATGTCTTAGGGTATTGCAAGGGGGTGATTGTATCTCTAAATTACATGGTCTTTTACCCCCATTACACACCCCCAAGGTGTTCGATAAAATGTTCGGTTATGATTTCTTGAGAAAATGAAGGTCCAAAGCATGAGATATGATATGAATGATGTTATGATGATTGAATGAGCTCATGTATGTGATTATTCCTATATGAAGTGTTGCACTAGAGCATAAGATAAATCTTATATAAAGTGATGCATTAGACCATGCCTAATCTAGGGAGACAAAAGCCCGGGTAACCTATCGAGGAGTTAGTACCTTGGTAATCGAGGTAGGGGTTAGTACTCATCAACCATGTGAGGGGTTCCTACTTCGCCACCCGAATGATAGGTGTGAATGTCATTAACCATGTGAGGGGTGCGTAACTCATCACCTAGGGTGATGGGGTGTGACCATCACCATCTTAGCCCAACACAAGGTTAGATCGCTTACTTGGTCTCATCTTCACATATTATATCCTATATAAGCATGAGTTACTTAAGGATGTTTTACTTATGCATTGATGATACATGTCATATTGCTATATTATGCATATTGCCTATCATTATGTATTTAGGATTATGATGCTTATCTCTTGTTGCATTGAATCCCACATACTTAGTACATTTAAACGTACTAACGCATACTTTTGGCTACATGATATCACCATGTAGGAATTGGTGCCCAAGCTGATCATCCTCCTCATCCACATGGCCAGATCGGTGCTACACAAAGCCAGTTGGTGAGTCCTCTATTTTGGGGACCTTAGTCTTTGTTATTCCTATTATGTATTAAGATGTTCCTTGTTTTGTTCTATTTTGACTATGAGTGTGAGCCCGGCATTTTTGTCTTGGTCCCCTCTCTATTTATGTATTAGAGGTGTTTGTTGGACACATTATGTATCTATGTTATGAGCTTGACTTTGACTCTTAATTATGATGTTTGTGCAATCTACCCTTAGTCCCATTGCCCTTATTCTTATTCTTTATGTTTTCATATGCTTCCGCAACCAATGATGTGTACTGACAAGTTAAGAGGCTTATTAGGGGTTCCTTCAGGTTCCTAATTCGCCGTGTCACATCTAGGCCGTAGGCTCGGGTCATGACAACCACCACATCATGACTTACCACTATAGGACGGGCTCATTAGGAAATTCAAATTTAACGCTATGGGTTCTACAATCAATAGAAGCATAATATGCATGTGACCAATCCATCCCAAGAATGACATCAAAGTCCACCATATCTAACTCGACAAAATCACAAGGTAAGATTTTATGAAATATGAACACAAGACAATTTCTATAGATCCTTTTAGCAACAATGGACTCACCAATGGGGGTAGGTAGTTAATAAGGTTTGCACAGTAATTCAGGACTAAGATGAAGCTTTTCGCAACAAAAGGAGTAATAAAAGAAAGATTAGCACCCGGGTCTATCAATGCATATGCATCAAAATCAAAAACTTTTATCATACGTATTAAGCACTATGCTAAGTCTAGTGACCCCCAGAGGGGTATGGTTGAGAATGTCGATGATCTTTCTCATAATACGTAGTAACCCATGGACCATCTCTAAACTCATGATCCTTTGTGTCATACTCAAAACACGCACTCAAACCGGCCAAACAACCTCCCAGATGGTACTTGCCACACTTGTAGCATGGAGGAGAAGCTTGAACACCAACACCCTTGCCTTTCCTTTGAGCACATGGGCAATCAACAATATTATGGACCATCTTGCCACATCGATAGCATGAAACTATATTCCTCCAACATTTTTCATTATGGTTTCTCCCATATTTTGGGCATCTAGCGTGAGTCATCCCACCATTGCCACCTTCTATTTGGACCCTTCTTCTCCCTCCTTTGAGGCCACCGAGCAATCTCTCATCTTATGCCCAGCACTGCCACACTTGAAACAACCCTCAACTTCTACCAAACACATCCCTTGTTGTTTCTTGCCATACCCTTGGAAAGTGACAAAAGGAATCCTTTTCTTCTTGTACGTGAGAACCGGTAGACTAATAGAAGATGAGGCACCACCAACTCGAGCCCTGTTAGACTCACTCTCCCTCCTCTTATGGCTTGATGTCTCAGGAGCACCCACTTGTTGATTGAGTTGACCAGTTACAACCGTGGCCAATAGCCATTGACGATTATGAACCTCCGCATTTAACATATCACCATTGGGAAATTGACCCCCAAGTGAGAGATGGTCATTGCCTTGCCCATCTTTCTAAGTAGCTTGCAACATATTCTAAAACATAATGGTTAGGGATTAGTAATAAGCCTTAGGGGACTTAGCTCTACCACATGACATAGATCATGAAGAAGTGAAACATTTCCTAAAATATCTCATAGCCTCCCATTCATAGTTGTGGCGCACTTCACAACCATAAATGAGACTTTAATCGACACGATATGTTGGATTTCGAGGACCATTAACAACTTAGTGCTCTGATATCAAGTTTATCACAATCCAAGCCCAGGGCCTAAATGTGACAAGGCGAATGGGAACCCGAAGGGACCCTAAACAAGCCTCTTACATATCGTTCACACATCCTTGGTCGCGAAAGCAAAGTAATCAACAATCAAGATATATAAAACACGGGAAGCAGGAGAAAGGGAAGTGATATTCAAAAAGAGATAAAGAGTCGATCTCATTGCATTAGTACATCATAATATCCAACAACACCTCTAACATGGCATGGAGCAGGGGTGAAGACACTTTCCGGGCTCACCTTCATACTAACAAATGTTCAACATAAAGAAGTCCCAAAATAACAAGAGTAATAAAGATGGTGTCCTCGAACTTGAGGACTCACCAGAGCTTGCTTCAAAGGATCATACTAGCCATGTAGAGGATGATCAAATGGTGCTATTGTCCCTATAGTAATATCATGTAGGCATAGAGTATGTGTTAGTACATTTGAATGTATTAAGTTTGTAGGATGCGATGCAACAAAACATAAGACAATATAGTCAAAATGCATAATAATAACCAATAGATAAGTGTAATCTCAATATGGCATGCATGATCAATGCTTGAAGTAAAACATGTTTGTAAATCATTTGACTTGTATAGAACATAATACATGTGTGGGAAGAGATCCTAACCGATAAAAGTACGACCAAATGAGTTATAACTTGGAATCCCGATGATTACCTCTCATCAGTAAAGAGGTGGTCTACATGCCAAGGTAAACCATACTTCACCTTTTCGGAGCCCGTCCCATTTCGGAGAAGTGATCCTCCTTACGGGAACCCGTCCCATTTTGGAGTAGATTTCATGATAAAGTATAATAAATGGATCCACTAGTATATCAAGGGTAAAGTATAATAATATATTGGCACATAGTTTGAGGAAAGGAATATGCACCCTTGAAGATAGTCTATGCCGACATCCAATTTGTCGGTGTTAAGTCTAATCGCACGGAATACTTGAAATAATCATACTTTAATAACTTGTAAGAAACATGGACACATGACATGAATAGCTCTTAAATATGCTTGACCTCTAATGGTGAGCCTAATTTCAAACATGAGAATAGATCATTGTCATACATGAACCCCTATTTTATCATGAATGGCTCACAAGAGATAAAAATCTTCGAAATAGGGATAAACTTGATACTTACAACATCATAGATACATTTCATGAATTCAATACATAGTTGAAAGTGCTTAATCATCATATAGTCACTTGACATGTAAATCATGAAATACATCATCAATAATTTGAGAATTCTTGACTTGACATTTCATCAAACACTTAGTGGGTTCAAGATACTAGTTCAAAATCATGTAATTCGGGAGTCAAATAGGATGAGAAACTTAATGCAAATAAACCCACCAACATGTAGTAAAACCCCCATGTAGGGTACCTTGAAATCCATCATCAAAACTCATAATAGATCATAGTTCTATAGCTCAAAATGTACATAGTCTCAATTGACAAAGATTAACTCATAATGTAAGCTTAAAAAAAGATATTCATAAGTAATCAACAATACATAATAAAAACCCCAACATAAATCATTCTCAATTTCAAAATAAGAGATACCCATAAGTAATACAACTTGAAATGCAATTTTCATAAAAAAGAAGATTGGGCTTCATGGATAAAAGGACCCAATGGATGAAACCCACATACCTCAAACTTGGTTTTTCTTGAGATGAGCTTGAAGAGAACTTAGAGCTTGAAGAGAATCCTTGAGTTCCAAAGTTAAGCTTTAAATCATTGAAATTTGAGTGAGATATTTGGTTAAGTCTTGGAGTGATTTTTGAGAGGGTCTTGAGTGGTATAGAGTAGAAAAATAGCTAAGTATGGGTGTTTTTATGCACAAGTGGGCATGCGTCTATGACCCCAACTTTGAGTGATATAGAGTTGAAAATGGCTATGTATATGTGTTTTCATGTATAAGTGGACATGGGGCTATAATCCCAATGCCCTTGGACGAAATGGGAAAGTTAAGGAAAAATAAACACTGGTTCGTGTTTGGTCCGCGATGCGGACCCAATGCTAAGGAAAAATTAACACTGATTCGCACCCAGTCTGCATCCCGGCCTTGTCGCGGATGCACACAGGAATTTGAAAATTATGAAATTTATTTTTTGCTACAGGTCCTCTAAAATTTGGGTTGTACCTATTTTTCACCCAAGTTTGTCCCCTGATAGAGAATATGATGTCGGATAATCAACAATCAAGATATATAAAACACGGGAAGCAGGAGAAAGGGAAGTGATATTCAAAAAGAGATAAAGAGTCGATCTCATTGCATTAGTACATCATAATATCCAACAACACCTCTAACATGGCATGGAGCGGCATTTCTGAAGTACATTTTTGGGGCATTTTAAGATGTCTATTTTGTTGAACCAGTGTCAGAAATGTACATTTCCAAGTAACATAGTGTAGAATCCAAAGAGTGATGGGCAGTGCATGGCAGTAAAGACACGAGGTGGCAAGTAGACTATTGACCCACCAATACCAGTAGATGATGATGAGGTTCATGAGAAGATAGTGAATAGCAAAGATGCAGAGACTGGCAATGTTAACGCCAAGGATGGGGTGAGCGATGAGGTAGTGATGCCAAAGAAATTGTAACCCATGCATAGACCTCTACCTCCTTTCCCTTAGAGACTCAAAAAAAGGAGGAAGAAGGTAAGTTTTAGCATTTCATCTCCATGATTAAGCAACTTATGATCAGCATTCCTCTTATTGAGGCATTGGAGAAAATACCTAGGTTTGGAAAATTCATGAAGGACCTAGTGATGAAGAAGAGGAATATGAGCCAAGAGCTATCTCAAGAGCTTCAGCATTGCTTTGCTATTGCAACAAGGTCCTTGGTGCAGAAGAAAGAAGATCCTAGGGAATTCGCCAAACAATACACCATTGGAGATGTGGAGTTTGCAAAGGTGTTATGTGATTTGGGTGCCAGTGAAACAGCCTCAAAAATGTTCAGAATCATAATTTCTATATCTCAAAATTTGTGCATTATTTCAAAAATCTGACTTCATATCCTTGTTCAGCGAGTCAAATTGAGTGGGACATGGGTTTAACCCTAATTTTGGAGCAAACAAATCAAAATTTTATTTTTCCAAAAATTGCATTCCAGTGAGTGGTGCGTATCATTGGCGCAATGCGCCACTGTGTTATTTTGGTGCCAGTTTTTAAGTTCGATCCAAGACTTTTAGGTCTTGGGCCTAAGCCTTCCCATACAAGAAAATACCTATACTTAGCTATATTTTACCTCCATATCATCCAAAACACTCCCCAATACTCATTCAAACACTTATCCAATATTTTATCTCTTAAAGTCAAGTCTCAAAACTTATGCGAATTTTAAGGTTCTCATTCAAACTTCAAGTCTCCACCTCCAATCTTCTTCAAGGATTCTACAAAAGTCAAGGTTTGTGGGTTTCTTTCATGGGTTTATTTCACCCATGATACCCAAGATCTCTTTTATCTAAAATTACATGATTTAAAGTTTATTTACTCATGGGTCTCATCTATTATGAATTTCACTGCATACTATGTTGGAGTTTATAAAATTGTAATTGTTTTAGCATGTTTTGAGCTATGAAACCAAGATCTGTTATGAGATTTGATAAAGGATTTTGATGTATATTGCTTGAGAGTGTTACCACGTATCCATTGATGGGTTTACACTGAATCTTCTAGCATGATTCCGCTCTTGAATTGCATGGTTTTATACTAGTATTACACACCCACCTAGTGTTTGATAAAATGCCTTTTCAAGGATTATATAAGTTTTCATGATCTATTGGTTATTTTATGATCCAAGTGACTCTATGATGATGATGAGGTTTCTAAAGATATGTTTAAATCATGGAAATATTGATGATGTTGTAAAGTTGGGTTAAACCCTTTCTTAAAGATTTTACCTCTTGTGAGCCCTTAATATTGATGTGATGCAAGGGTAATGTTTGATGATGAACTATTCTTATGTTTGAAGTTGGGCTCACAATTAGAGTTTAAGGATGTTTTATAGCTACTCGTATCATATTGCTATGCTTCTTGCTAATTATTAAAGTTATGATCTCTTATATATTCCTTGGGATTAGGCTTAGCACCAATGGATGGAGGGTTTGCTCTCTTTCCTTGAACAATGTGTCACCATAGCACTATGTTTTCCCCTTGCAATACTAGTGGATTCATTTAGTACACTTTCTCTTAAATTCCTTTCCGAAATAGGGCGGGACCCTGTAAGAAAGGTTACCTAATCTGAAATAGGTCGGGAACCTGTAAGGTAAGATAAGGCAATAAATCCTTGTCGAAATGGGGAGGGACCCTAGAAGGATGGTTACTTCATCTAAAATAGGGTGGGACCCCATAAGGTGGAGTGTGGTTTACCTTGGCAAATGAACCACCTTTTTGTCAGTGAGGGGTAATCATCAGGATTCCAAGTTGTAGCTCACTTCTTCTTATTCAATGTCAGTTAAGGTCTCTTCCCATACTTAAGTATTATGATCTATACAAGTTCATTTAGATTGTAAGCATGTTTTACTTCAAGCATCATTCATACATGTCATATTGTAATTATGCTATTCATTGCTTATGTTTATACATTTCGATTATGTTGACTATTTCTTATTGCATTGTATTCTACATACTTTGTACATTCAAAAATTATGCTATTTATTGCTTATGCTTATGCATTTTGATTATGTTGCCTATCTCTTGTTGTATTGCATTCTACATATCTAGTACATACAAATGTACTAACACATACCCTATGCCTACATAATGTCACCACGTAGGACCAGTGCCCCACTTGATCATCCACCTCCATGCGGCAAGTACGATTTCTCTCAAGCTTGTTGGTGAGTTCTGCATTCCGAGGATGTTGCTTATGATATCATACTATGTTCTAAAACTACCTTTCTTTTATGTAAATGCATACTATGAGGGTGACCCTAGTTGTTTGTCTTGGCCCCTGCTCTTATCTATGTAGTACAGGTGTTGTTGGAAATGTCATGTGTAATGTTGTAAGCTTGACTCTCTCTTGGCTTTGTTATTAAGATATGAATGATGTCCCTTAGCCCCTATTATCCCTATTTCTACTCTTATTGCTATTTTATTGCTTCCATGACCAAGGATGTGTAATAATACACTAAGAGGCTTGCTTGGGGTCCCTTCGGGTTTCCCTTGCGCTGTGTCACGTCTAGGCCCTAGGCTTGAGTCATGACAAACTTGGTATCAGAGCACTAGGTTGTTAGATCCTCAGGGTCCAACACACCATGTCGATTAGAGTCTTATTCATGGTTGTGTTGTGAACCACAACTATGAGTAGGAGGCTATGAGATGTTTTATGAAATGTTTCACTTCTTTCTAATCTATGTCATGCGATAGAGTTAGATCCCCTAGGGCTTATTGCTAACCCCTAACCATTATATTTTAGGATATGTCTCAAGCTACCGTTTTAGGAAATGTCTCCCTTCTTCATGATCTATATTGTTCTATAGAGTTAAGGTAAGATTTTTCCCCCTAACGATTGCTCTTTGCTATGCTAGATCATGCCTAACATAAGAGAAAGAAGAGCCTACTCTCTCGAAGAACAATCTACTAATGAAGAATTCCAGGATGCATTCACTATATTAGCTCAAGTTGTGGCTAATCAAGCCAACCAAGGGGCCCAAGCCCCTCATCATCCTTCTCTGGCATCTAGGGTGAGGGACTTTATGAGAATGAATCCGCTGGAGTTCTATGGGTCAAAGATAGAAGAGGACCCTCAAGAGTTCATTGATGAGGTCTAGAAGATATTGGCTATCATGGGTGTTATATCAGAGGAGAAGGCGGAGTTGGCGGACTACCAACTCAAAGGGGTAGCACAAATATGGTTCACACAATGGAAGGAAGAGAAGGAGGTTGACATTGTGGTTATATGGGAGGAGTTCAAGGTTGCCTTTCTTAACCGATTTTTCCCTCTTGAGTTTAGGGAGGCAAAGATGACGGAGTTCATGAACTTAAAACAAGGATCAATGAGTATGAGGGAGTATGCCCTCAAATTCAACCAACTCTCAAAGTATACTCCAGACATGGTTGTCAATTTGACATCGAGGATGAATAAATTTATGATAGGGATGTCCGATTTGGTGAATGAGGAGTTCCAGTCCACTATGTTGATTAGAGACATGGATTTGTCCAACTTAATGACATATGCAAAACAATTGGAAAGGGAAAAGTTGGGAAAGAGGAGGAGTAGAGAGGCCAAGCAGGCCCATATTTATGGTAAGTCCTAAAGTCCTAAGGATGGCTGGTTCCATCAAGGCCAAGGGCCTTCCAATGCTCTTAATAGAAGGCTTGTTAATGATAATCCAAGACACAAGGATGGTAATAGCGGAGGGGCCAAGCCCAAGTACCCCACGTGTAGGAAGAACAACGGTGGCCCATGTTGAAGCAACTCTAGTTCTTGCTTTGGATATGGTGAAATAGGTCATAGGGTTATTGATTGTCCTCATGCTCAAATCGAAGGTAGAGATAGTCACCTTCAAGGCCAAGGGGGTGCTCTAAGGCAAAATAGGTTCTATGCTCTTCAAAGAAGGCAAGGGGTGATGAGACACTAGATGATGTTACTGATAAATTGGCATTTCCTTTGACTTGGATGTGTATGCATTGATGGATTCGAGTTTCACTATTCCTTTCACTATTATTTATGGTTGCAAGTGAGCTTCTTGTATGTCCCTTATTTTTATGAGAACCTTTGGTGTCTATCTCTTTGTTAAGTATATTGTTGCTAAGAATATTCATAGGTGTTGTTCAATGTTATTCTTGCCTTAGGTCTTGCCTTGTGACTTGTTGGAGTTGATGTGGTGGGATTGATGACATTCTTGGGGTGGATTAGTTGCATGCATATTATGTCCCCATGGATAGTAGGACCTGTAGAGTTAGAATCCGACTCCCTATGAACCCGTCAGTGGGAGGTTGTCAAGTGATAGCAAAAGAGGTAGGCTTATTCTTGTCTTAAGGTCCAATTGATCTCTAAGGGGTTTCCCCATATTCTTATTGCATAGAGTGTTGTCTTGTGATCTTACTTGAACTTGGTTTAATGGGTTGGAGGTCTTGGAGTGGTTTGGCTACTTGCATAGCATGCTTCCAATGAGTGTAGAACCTGTAAGGTTGTAACATGATGATTAAGGATGGTCGATCTATTTGGTCAACTACAATGGGTTAGTCACTTTTCTAAGCTTGATCTTTGGTTTGGGTTTTGTCCCCAAGTGAGGATGAGGATAGGTGATATGCCTAAGTGTCTAGTCAGATTAGGAGTGAACATTTTGAGTATGTTAGAGTTGTTTGATTGACTTATGCATCAGCTGTGTTTGCGGGTTTCATGAATAGGGTCTTAAAACCATACTTTGACATGTTAAGAGGTGAACTCTAGTAGTATCACATTGACTTATCTAGAGCTTTTGAAAAATTTGGGTTAGTGTTGCAAGTCTTGGACGATGAGGGGTTGTTTGCTAAATATGATAGGGTGAACAGAAGATAACAAGAAGGTGGTTATAAATCTTTAAGGATTATGATATGAGTGTGCATTATTTTCCCTAGTAAGGCTAATGTTGTGGTCGGTACTCTAGGTAGCCTAGCATATATTAAGGATGGTGGCAAAGAGGTGACTAGAGAGGTCCATCAATTGGCAAAGATTGGGGGTTAGGTTGGAGGAAGTTGAGCATGGTGGAGTAGAATTCTTGATGGTTCCAAATCTTCTTTGCTTGGGGAGGTAGATTAAGCAAGGCCTTGATTCCGCCTTATTAAAGTTGGAGGTTTCGTGTGCAAATGGTATAGTGGAGGTTGTCTCCGAAGGGGAAGATCGTGGTTCATGGTACCAAGTGAACTATGTGTGATTAAGGTTGACAATGAGTTTAGAGTTCTGAGTCCTTATAGTATGTGGAGGATAATTGGTAAAGTTGGTTAAAGATTGGAATTACCTAGGGATATGAATATGGTTCGTTCGATTCTACATGCTTCTAGGTTGAGGGGATGTGTTGGTAACTCTAGCGCTATGGAACTCCCTGAGATTTACAGGTGTTATGGGGGATAAGTTGTCTTAGGATAAGTTTTTGGTGGAGATATTAGATGGTAGGGTGGAAAAACGTTGATTGATAAGGATGTTATGTTCGGCAAGATCCTTTGGGAGAATCGTCAAGTCGAAAAAGTCTCATGGGGAGCCGAAGCGGGAATGGAGAATCAATATCCGTATCTCATTCCTTCTATTCAAGCTTATGATAAACATGTCAAGTCCCATTATGATTTCTAGTCTTATATTTCAGCCCTATGTCATCACATGCATTCATGTTTATGTGGACAAGCTCATAATGATTTTAATGCTTATGTTGAGATTTTGAAAATGATGTTTTGAGTGTGTTGATACATTTTTGTCGGGGTTGATTTCTTCATGATTACTCTTCTCAGGTATGTTTCTTTGACATTCGGGGACAAATGTTCCCAAGGGGGAGTGTCACGACCCAAGCCTAGGGCCTAGATGTGACTGGCGAATGGGGAACCCGAAGGAACACGAAACCAGCCTATAGTATATCATTACACATCCTTGGTCGCAAAAGCAATTAGAATAACAATAAAAGATAAATGTAAACAAGGGGAAATTATGACTAAGGATACACTTCCATATCATGAACATCAAGAGTCAATAGAGTCAAGCTCATAGCACATATACATAACATGTCCAACAACACTTCTACTACATAGATAAGAGCAGGGGCCAAAAAAAAGAAATCGGGCTTACTCTCATAGTTAATACATAAGTCAAAGAGAGAAAGTCTTAATACATAGCAATAGAGCATAAGTAATGTCCCCCGAACGGAGGACTCACCACAAGCTTGATAGAAGTCGTACTAGCCAAGTGAAGGAGGATAATTAATTGATACACTGATTCTTACATGGTGACATCATGTAGGGATAGAGTATGTGTTAGTACGTTTGAATGTACTAAGTATGTAGGATGCAATGCAACAAGTGATAGGCATCATAGG
>DF358523.1:84916-95956 GCA_000787875.1 Solanum virginianum
GTAAGCAATAGATAGCATACTAACAATATGACATGTATGAATGATGCTTAAAGTAAAACCATGCTTATATAGAATATAATACAAGTGTAAGGAGTGACCATTATAGTTCAAGCCAAGGCCTACCACCCTTTTGGATAGGCGCATGAGCTACGAACACCTTCATGAGGTTGATGGAGTACAAACCCCCCCCCCCACCGAGGTTAATGGACTACAAACCCCCCACTGAGGTTGATAGAGTACAAACCCCCTATCAAGGTTTATGGGAACCAACAAGGTCACCCGAGCCTACCATCCCCCGACCTAGGCGACTAAGGTACTAACCCCTCGATAGATTACCTAGGCCTACAACCCCTTGAGCTAGGCTTGGTCATCCCCAACACTATATAGAGATCTCCATAACTGGGCATTTTATCAAACACTTAGAGGATGTGTAATACCAGTGTAAAATCATGCAATTCAAGAGTGAAATCATGCTAGAAAAATTGGTGTAAAATCATCAATAGATACTAGGTAACAGCCTCTAACAATATACATCAAGACCCTTCATCAATTCTCACCATAGACCTTAGATTCATGGCCCCAAACATAGCAAAATAGTCACAATTTATTAAATCTCAACATAATGTGCAGTGATTTTCATAACAAATAAGATCCATGAGTAAATCAACTTTAAATCATGTAGTTTTTAAAATCAACTTTAAATCATGTAGTTTTTAAGAAAAGGAGGCTTGGGTATCATGGGTAAAAGGAACCCATGAAAGAAACCCACATACCTTAGCGTTGGAAATGAACTTGATAAAGATTGGAGATTGAGACTTGAAGCTGGAGAGGAAATCCTTAGATCTGGAGAGGGTTTTGAGACTTGAGTTTAGGAGTAAAATGTTTGGCTAAGTGTTTGAATGAGTATTGGGAAAGTTTAGAATGATATGAGTGTGAAAAATGGTTAGGTATAGGTATATTCACCTTTAGGCACACTTAGGCCCAAGACTTAAAAGCCTTGGACTGTAAGAAAACAACTGGGCAGAATTTACACAAGTCCGCATCTGGTCAGCGATGCTGACATATTGCGAAGGCTAAATTTACACTTGTCCATGATGGAGGCACATCGTGGTACCATCGCGGACAGATACTAGATAAGCAAAATTGCGACCATTGAAATTGCTAATCGTTTTCTCTTAAATTGGGGTTTGACTAATTTTCCACTCAAAATGACCCCCTGATCAAGAATATAAAGTCAGCTTTTTGATATCGCGCATAGATTTTGGGATGTTTGGAAATTATGATTCCAGGCACTTTTGAGGCACTTTTTAGGGTCATTTTAGTATCTCCCCCTAGGGAACATTCATCCCCGAATGTCAAAGAAATATATATGAGAGACACAAACATGATAATTTCAGCCCATATGGAGATGCAACAATGTACTTAAACATCATTTCAAAAACTTCATCATAAGTGTAAAATCATCATGAACTTGTAAATTTAAACATGAACATATGCAATAACATGGGGCTGAACTTAAGACTTGAGATCAAATGAAGAACTTAGATCAATACTTTAGGCTAGAGTGGAGTGGAAAAGGTAAGGATATCACTTTCGCATGTCCGCTTTGGCCTCCCAAGTAGCACTCTCAACTTGTTGATTCCTCCAAAGGACTTTAACGGAAGCCACCTCTTTGTTTCTCAACCTCTTCACTTGCCTATCCAATATCTAAACTGGAACCTCTTCATAAGTCAAATTATCCTCAACAACACCCACGATATTAAGAGGTACAATGGCATTCGGATCCCCCACATATTTCCTCAAAATAGACACATGGAACACTAGATGCACCAATTCCATCTCACTAGGCAACCTCAACTCATAAGCTACCTTGTCAACCCTCCTTATGACCTCATAAGGACCAATATATCTTGCACTCAACTTGCCCTTCTTACCAAAATGGACCACACCCTTTATGGGTGAATCCTTTAGATAGACCCAATCACCAACTTTGAATTCAAGGTCTCTTTTTCTCACATTGGCATAGGATTTTGGCGACTTTGGGCTATGTCCAACCTTTCCCTAATCATCCTAACCTTTTCAAGAGCCTCCATAACCAGATCTAGTTCTAACAAAGCTACCTTACAAACCTCAAACCAACTAACTGGTGATCTATAACATCTCTCATAGAGAGCCTCAAAAGGAGCTATATCGATGCTAAAATGATAGCTATTGTTGTAGGAAAACTTAATCAATAGAAGATGGTCATCTCAACTATCTATAAGCTCCAACATACATACTCTAAGCATATCCTCAAAGGTTTCAATGATCCTCTTGGCTTGGCCATTCGTTTTAGGGTGGAAGGCCGTAGAAAGCTTCTAGTACCAAGACCCCTTTGGAAAGATCTCCAAAAATATGAAGTGAATTGTGCCCCACGATCTGATATGATGGACAAAAAAACCCTATACAACCTTACTACATCATGAATGTACAATCTTGCATAATCTTCATCCCTAAATGTGGTCATAATCGGTAGAAATTGAGCTAATTTTATCATCCTATCAACCACAACCCAAATGGAATCAAACCCATTTCTAGACTTGGGCAAACCAACCACAAAATCAATATTTATCTCCTCCCACTTCCAAGTAAGAACCTCAATGTCTTGAGTTAGGCCACTCGGCCTTTGATGTTTGGCTTTGACTTGTTGACAAGTATGATAACCGAAAACAAATTTTGCAGTGTCACTCTTAATGCCTCCCCACCAATACACATTCCTCAAGTCTCTATACATTTTGGTGGAACCAGGGTAGATAGAATAAGAAGAGTTATGGGCCTCATCTAGGATCCTTTCTATAAAACCATCAACACATGGCACATACAACCTACCTTGGAACCTAAGAGCGGCATCTACCCCTTGGGAAAAAACCTCCACCTTACCCTCTTTCACCAACGCCTTCAATTCTAACAAGGATGGATCAAGATGTTCTTTTACCATCACCTCATCAATCAAAGAAAACTTAGAGCCATCAACAAAAACCACACTACTATCACCATCTCTTCCAACCTAACTCGCAACCTAGCCAACCGATGCACCTCCCTAGCGATCTCCTTCTCACTACCATCAACATGAGCTAGGCTGCCAATGGATACCCTACTCAAGGCATTTGCCACTGTATTTTCCTTACTCGAATGATAATGCATACTCATATCATAGTCCTTAAGAAGTTCTAACCATCTCTTTTGTCTCAAGTTAAGATCTTTTTGAGTGAAGATGTTAGAACCCATATTGTGGTGTTTTAGAATAATTATGAAATTTAGGGACCAACATTGTAATTTTTGGAAATTTGGGACTTAAGGATATATCTCCTCGCACAGTAGAGTGCTTTTTTTTATTAGACTCTTTCTCAACATCCCATGAGCCTCAAAACCACTTTGCTTTTATTTTCTTCTCTGCAATCTCTATTATCCAATTTCTAATTCTCTCTGTCTCTTTCTCTTTGTTTCTCTCCAAATTCCTTCTCATTAAACACATCAATTTCTTCTTTCCTTTACTAAAAAACCCATAACCCAACTTGCATTCTAAAGTCTATCATGGTGCTAGAAACATGGTTGATTAGGGTGAAAAAGACTATAGCTCGCAGCTTTGATATAGTAAGATCAATCGGTACCGCCATGTGCAAACACGGTCTCTATCAAGAAATCCACTGTTGGGGTTTTGGCTTTTGAGATCTCAGGCCTAATGTTAAAGCTTCTCCATTTTTGGCAATTTTTATCAGACAAAAATACAATACGAATTCGCAATGAGTTAATATGCCTAGAAGGTGTTTGAAAAATTGTCTCTAACAATGATGCCTTTCTTCTAGGCCTTGATTATGCTGAAATTGTGGAGAATTTAAGGCTGGTTGCCAAATCATTGTCAAGAATCAACAAGAGATGTGAATTATGGTCGTGCGCAATATACTATATTTATATTTCGAAGTTGGTTGAATATGGCTGGGTCGGCTCGGCCCAAACATCTCAGAAGCTTTGATCGATTCTTTACTGAATTCGCAAACACGGGTCGTGATCCTTACAATTAGGTTCTCAATTTGAAGGATATGGAGTTAAAAATCAAGAAAATGGATCAGTATGTCACCAAACTGCCCTGCTCCATCGACAAATGGATGAGCTTTTAGTACTTGAGAATATTTAAAGAAAGCTTCGAATTCCCAGTTCAAAGATTCTGACATTTCAATCAAAAAATAGAAGGTTCTTGAACTTTAACAGAAATATCTGTGGCAGAAACAAGAAGTTAAGTATCTAAAGGAGAGATCTTTATGGTGTCGTAGCTTTGATACAACTACATCATTGTTGGCTCGATCAATTTTTACTACTCTAGCAAGGATCAAACTTGTTTTTGGTATCAATCATGGATATCCAAATTCACTCCCATGTAGTCTCTCTGCTCCTGCCACTATTTATCCTTCAGAAAACCATAACACATGTAATTTCATCTCTGGGCCATTGGTGAATAATCATGATTTATTGAGTCAAAAACTAAGGTACTTAAACCACTTTCAACTACTTTAGGCGCAGCTAAACTTGCTCTACATTATGATAATTTGATCATTGTTATGGAGAAAATGATAAGATCACCACAACTAGTGGGAGTTGATGCTAGAGATGATTTATACTCCATGTTACTAAATAGTGTACGATTAATGTTAAGATCAAGAATAAAAAGAGTTAGATTTTCGGCTAGGGATCCAGTTCTTGCTGGTGAATGGAAAGATGCCCTGCAGAAGATTTTAGGATAGTTGTCACCAGTGGCATATAACATGATCAAATGGCAAGTGAAAGGATTTTTGAACAACAAAATTTGATTCCAAAAACTAATGTCCTGTTGCTGCAGACTTTGTACTTTGCAAATCAAGAGAAGACTGAAGCTGCTATAACAGAGCTGTTAGTTGGTCTAAACTATATTTGGAGGTTTGAAAGGGAAATGAATGCCAAGGCCTTATTTGAGTGTACCAGCTTCAATAACTTCTTGAATTTGAAGAGTTCAAATATTGCACATCCGGAGAAATAAGTTGGGTTGGCTTGACGTTGGGGACAGTGGGATAAAGAAAGAAAGGTATGTAAAGTTTTTTCTCTCTTGGCATGACTAGTTCAAAATTATCAAGTAAGGCAATGTTTGAAAAAAACTCCTTTATGCCTCCAATTTGAGCCTAAGTATACTTTTGTTACTTCCCAATAACCTTAAGGAAGTTATTCTATCTTAGCTCCTATGCACTCAAGTTTGGTTGTTGAAAAAGTATGATTCCTAAAGTGTGATAAATTTGGTAACTATGCAAATTTAATCCGTTTGCTGATTATGTACAGTAGAGTGCTTTTTTTTATTAGACTCTTTCTCAACATCCCATGAGCCTCAATCCGTTTGCTGATTATGTAAATTCAGTTGTTATGTTAGATATAAACATGTGATAAGTTTGAGCCTTATGAAAGTTGGTAAGTTTGAAACTATCCATTTCCCAATGCTTTGAAAATAACAAAAGGACCTAAGATAAGCTATATATATATGTCATTGTTGTTGGATATGAATAATTCTCTACTATTCCGGATCTCCAATAATCCTAAGTTAAATGTGATCATGAGTATTCCACTATACCTTTGGAACTTAAGTAACATAGATTTCTTTCAATTCATCATGACTACCCAAATTTTACAATTTTGGACAACTTAGAAAATAATGATCTCTAATATGAGAAATTGTCATAGCAAATGTTTTATTTTCAAATATGAACACTTTTGGGTACAAGTAAGGTTTGTTCACCCATTTTGAATATGTAACCAAGTTTGCATTTGAGAAATAGCTGTTTATGCATATGATCCTCACTACTATATTCGTACCACTATAATTTCATTCACCGGTTCCCGGGCCGGTTATGATCATGCGTAATATACTATATATATATTTTAAAGTTAGTTAGATACGGCGGGGTTGGCTCAGCCCAAGGGTCGGCTTCGCTTAGTTTGGTGTTGAGGTAAGATTGGGCCTTTGGTTT
This sequence comes from Solanum virginianum, assembly GCA_000787875.1. Taxonomy (NCBI): domain Eukaryota; kingdom Viridiplantae; phylum Streptophyta; class Magnoliopsida; order Solanales; family Solanaceae; genus Solanum; species Solanum virginianum. The sequence continues at coordinate 90,943 of DF358523.1, forward strand.
GGTGGCTTTATGTCACATTTTTGTCGATATACATCCATTTGACACATTTGAAAAGTCCAAAAGAAGATAGTTTGTTTGATATTGCATATGAGTTTGATCCTTGTACTTATGTTGATTATTATACTCATTTCATTTGTGCTTTCTGCTTTACATATTCGTTATGTCTTTCGTATTGACCTCCTTCCTTCGGGGGCCTATATTTCATGCCCGTAGGTACAGATGCACAGGGTAGCGGGCCACCAGCTTAGGACCCTAGCTTGCAGTCTGAAGAGCTCCCTTGCTTTGGAGCCATTTTTGATATATATATGCTACTTCATTACTTTGTATTATACTCATTTGTTGGTACGACGGGGTCCTATCCCATCTTATGATTTAGTTTGCTCGTATTAGAGGTCTGTGGCCTCCTGTGTGTGTGGGACATGTTAGTTAGTCTGTATATTATGTACGCATGCTGTGTATGTTGGGCGGTTTAACCGCAGCAGTGACCTTGTTGGCCCGCGTGTATATATGTATGTTCTGTTTATTGGGATTGTCTGTGTGCAGGGCTCGGTTAGCTATTAAAACAAGGGAAACTTTGTCGAAATTTCTAGAAATGAGTTGGTTATTATGATTGAAGTCTGACTTAGCAGATGTGTTTGAGTGCCCAATCGGGTGCTAGTCACGGCCCATAGGTTGGGTCGTGACAGAAGTTGTATCAGAGCGGTTAGTCCTCGGAGTGTCCACAGACCGTGTCTAGTAGAGTCCTATTTATCGGTGTGTCGTGCACCACATCTATAAACAGGAGGCTTCAGAGCGGTTAGTCCTCGGAGTGTCCACAGACCCTGTCTAGTAGAGTCTTATTTATCGGTATGTTGTGCACCACATCTATAAGTAGGAGGCTATAGGACACTTAGAGCATTCCTTTTTCTTTTGATCTTAGATCATGTATTAGAGCGGTGTTAGTAGGGTGATCTCCCTTTCTGCTAAAAATTCTTTTGGTTTCAGATATGCCTCTGAGAAAGACATCAGTTGTCCGGGGAGAAGGTCCTACATTTGAAGCTGCTAATATTATAAGAAACTCATCACTATCTGATGACACTGATCATGCTGATGCACTTGATATTGTGGATAATGCTGAGATTCCTAATGATGGTGGAACTTGTACCAAGGTCAGTATAAGTGTTGAACTAAGAGATCAATGAGAAAGAGTTAATGTTATAGTTCTTTTTTGGATTCTAAATTCTTTGTCCCAAAAGTAGCATCTACTACTTGTGCAAATAATGTGCGGGATGATTTAAAATAAAGATTTGATAGAGTTGATGGGTCTAGACGATTCAGTTTACTTAAAGAAATTGTCTTACTACAGTAAGGAACCGATTCTATTTCAGCCTATTATTCAGAGCTAAAATATCTTTGGGATGAATTGGAAGTTATAGTTCCTTCCCCTGGGTGTAATTATGGAAAAAAAAAAGAGAAATCAACAGATTTTTGTGGATCATCTAATAAACAAAAACTTTATCAGTTCTTTATGGGTACAAATGACTCTTATCTTCATATTCTGAATGTAAACCAAGCTATGAATAGAAATTAATGCTGTGCAGGTACTGTAAGAAATATGGACAATAAGAGGAAGTTTGTAGGAAGAAAGAGTATGCTAGATAGGTCTGCTAGAAACAAAAATAAAATAGATCAAATTGCGGCTGTAATATCATTATAATGGGAGGATTTTAGTTAGTTAGAGATCAAACTATTATAAAGTTTGTCTAGTGAAATTAGCAGCCCAAGAGATTACGTGTGAGGTAGAGTACATACCACAGAAACTAAACTTCTCAGTGACCTTTGTTTGCTCATTCAACACAAGGGAAAAAAGGAAGTCATTATAGGATTCAATATAAGATACACAAAAATCACATAAGAAAGGATGGTTACTGATTAGGGACTTTAACTCTATCCTTCAACCAGAAGATTAAATAGGAGGGAATCCTGCATCTATGATAGAAGAGGTAGATTTTGCAAATCATATGGAAGAGTATGGATTGATTAAATTACCTCATATAGGAAGTCAATACCCATGGTGTGACAAGGTAAGTCTATTGGCTAGCCAGAAGAAATAAGTGATCATTATCCTATAAAATAGTTTTGACAAGAATAAGGCATAAGAAGCAAAGATCATTTTTGTATTGCAAAAAATGGGGGCATATGCCTGAATTCCAAAACCTGGTAAAAAAAAGATATGATAGGGTAAACATGTTCAGGGGTGTAAGATGTTGAAGAGTGTAAAAAAAAGCTGTATAGATTAAAAGAAAAGTTTGCAGGTATTAAAAAAAATAGGAGACGGAACAGTGATAGGGATTATTGAAAAACTTGAGGAAGTTGGTTCTGTAATAAAGTCACAAACCTTATTGTGTTTGCTGAGAATTTGCTGGCTTGGTGGAATGTATGATAGAGTTTTTGAGGCCTTCGAGAAATACATAGATATGGTTATACTCTAAACAATTTTTCAAGGAACATTGTGATAGATATGTTGTTTAAGATTGAGCGTATCGAAGTGGCTCTTAGAGTTTTGAAAGAAACCCAGGTTTCAAATTTTTTGTCTTATATCATTGCAGTGTGTAACTTATGTAAGCTCAATGATTTGGTTAATCTTCAGGATATACTTACCATTATGTTGAGAAGAAGGTATTATCCTAATCAGGAGACATTTTTTTGTGTAATTTTGAATTATTATTGTAAAGGAAGTTGCATAGCGGAGGCAAAATAGATATTGGGTATGATGATAGTTTTAGGTATTCCTGTATATGTGAGAATTTGGAGTATATTAATAGATGTTTACTGTAAAGCTAGGAACATAGATGTTGCAAGTCATTTACTTAAGAAGATGGTAGAGAGTGGGTGTTCACCAATATTGTAACTTGCACATCATTGATCAAAGGATTTTTTTGAGCCCCAAACGCCAAGCAAGGCACTTGGGATCTTGCATACTATGGAATCAAAAGGATGCTTCCCTGATTTGGTTCTTTATAATATGTTAATAGACTGCCTCTCTAAAATGGGGAGGTATGAAGACGCAACTTATGTTTTCTTCCTTTTGCAGGCACAGAGACTAATACCTGATTCTTATACTCTTTGTTCTTTGATTACAATCGTTTGTTTCTCTAAGCAATTCGTTGAACTACCTCTGCTCATAACTGGCTTCAAGATCCAACCTGATTTAGTTGCTTGCAACTCTTTCCTTAGCTATTTTTACAAAGCTGGTTATCCGGCTAGTGCAATTGAATTTTACAATGACATGATAGATAAAGGTTTTGTAGCTGATAAGTATACCTTTGCCGAATTATTGATCAGATTATGCAGGTCAAGTAGGAAAGGAGAGGCAGTCAGGGTGTACCATGGACTTGTTAGAAGTCACGTTGGGCTTGATTCTCATATAACTACTATGATAGTAAATGGGCTAATAAAATCTGGTAAATTTCACCAAGTTTCTAGCTTAATCAAGAAAGCTGCTTCAAGGAAGTTTCAGCTAGATGATGTTTCTTACGCTAGTGCCATTAATGGACTTCTTACTGGGGGTGAAGTTGGAGAAGCTTATGCCTTATTCCGCCAAATGAAGGGAGTTGGTCTAGCCCTAAGTAAATTGACCTATAATCTGATTCTCTCAGGTTTCTGTAAAAGAAGTGATGTTTGCATGGTTAAAGAGATCTTACTTGAAATGCTTGATGCTACTGTCGAAGTTGACCATTTTAGTCTGAGGTGTATGAAAAGTCTCCTGTATCGATCCCACCATTCAGCTTCACTCTTTACTCTTTTGACTAATAATAATGCTGCCAGAATCCTTTCAAGGGAAGCATATGCAGACTTTATCAATGAGCTAGTTCATCAGGTAAACATCAGAAATATGCACACTAGCAGTTCTACCAGCATCAATTTTGGCGCATCCATCTATGATGAAATCCAGGAGGTGGCTATTTCAGTTGATTGTCGATGGACGTATGAAGTGAAGTATAAGGCAAATGGAGATATTGAAAAGTTTAAAGGGGTGTAGTGAACGAGGAGGTATTGGTTATCAAGAAACATTTAGGGTGAAAAACTAGGAAGAGTAAAATACTCTTAGGAATTGAGGTTGTGAGATCAAAACTCTTAGGAATTGAGGTTGTGAGATCAAAAAAAAAAGGACTATAACACATTAAAGGAAGCATACACTGCACTAAAATAGGACTTGAAGCTGTAAAACTAGTCGTGATTCCTATAGATATCAACATATTGACATCAAGAGGGGATAATGTATTATGCATATGAATAAACATCTTGTAAACATTTCAGTGGAATGAAAATCACATTCTCTTAAAAAAAAATTTCCTTAAGTTACGAATACGACTCATAAAGCCGGTTTAACATTCGAGGACGAATATTCTTAAGGGGGGAGGATGTTAGAACCCGTATTGTGGTGTTTTGGAATGATTACGAAATTTAGGGACCAACGTTGCAATTTTTGGAAATTCGAGACTTAAGGATGTATCTCCTCGTACAATAGAGTGCTTTTGTTTATTAGACTCTTTCTCAACATCCCATGAGCCTCAAAACCACTTTGCTTTTATTTTCTTCTCTGCAATCTCCATTATCCAACTTCTAATCCTCTCTGTCTCTTTCTCTTTGTTTCTCTCCGAATTCCTTCTCATTAAACACATTAATTTCTTCTTTTCTTTACTGAAAAATCCATAACCCAACTTGCGTTCTAAAGTCTGTCGTGGTGCTAGAAACATGGTTGATTAAGGTGAAAAAGACGATAGATCGCAGTTTTGATATAGTAAGATCAGCCGGTCTGCCACGTGCAAACACGGCCTCCATCAAGAAATCCACCATTGGGGTTTTGGCTTTTGAGATCTCAGGCCTAATGTCAAAGCTTCTCTATTTCTGGCAATTTTTGTCAGACAAAAATATGATATGAATTCGCAATGAGTCAATATGCCTAGAAGGTATTTGAAAAATTATCTCTAACAATGATGCCTTTCTTCTAGCCCTTGTTTGTGCTGAAATT
>DF358522.1:0-11240 GCA_000787875.1 Solanum virginianum
AAACTTGCCATACTTTTACAACTTACGGACCTTGAATGCACAAGAGTCAAAACATAGTTAAATTTCTACAAGAATACCAAGAAATGAACGTGAGATATATTTGCACCCAAATTGCAAAGTAAGAGGGATCTTACGAAGCTTACAACAATAACTAAGTTTACTAAGTCATGCCATCAAACAAGTGCTTTACATACCTTAATTTCTTCGACAAACTAATTCCAGTGTAAAGCCAATCCAACTTATTCTTCCGGACGTCCAATATCTACAACAATCACAATAACGCTCATGATTAGTTAAAATCCTTTACGGGTATTAAATCCCAAGTTTGCCCCTAATTTTATAAAAATTTCGACAACACCTCCCCTTAAAAATAGACCACCCCGGGAATCCGATTCGGCTCCAATTAATCATCAACAACAACAACAACAACCCAACAACCAATAATAAGCCTTCCCAAGGCCATAACTTCATTAAATTGACTAACGAACCTCATATTTATCACAAATGCAAATCAGGGCAGCATACAATTTAAGTCCTTTACGGGCCTTAAATCCCAAGTTTTCCCCTAATTTTATCAAAATTTTGACAGCACCTCCCCTTAAAAATCGATCACCCCGAGAATCCGTCTCGGCTTCAATTAATCAACAACAACAACCCAACAACCAATAATAAGCCTTCCCAAGGCCATAACTTCACTAAATTCAATAAAGAACCTCATTTTTATCACAAATGCAAAATCAGGGCAGCATACAATTTATATACATATTTATCATTTCAAGCACTCATATATACTCCAAGAACCATATTACATCACCCAAACGTCAAACGTATACTCCCAACGTTAAAACATTTCATTACTTATAAGGACCCCAATTCAACCAACTCCTCAAGTACACATACAACCAATTTCCAATACTTCTTTCACCCCACCAATTTCATTTTCATGCCAACTAAACACAACCACATGGTTTTAAGACAATATAACCTCATATACATTTATACCCCAAATTCGAACCTACCCCAAAGCTCACAATTCACTTTAACAAGCAATTTTTCAAGTTTTCCTTTCAATTTAACATATATCAACACACATACAAGCTTTAATTTACATAAAACAAGGCTAAAAATCCACATACCTTTTAAAACCCTTTAATGGATTTCAATTGCCAAAGTCACAAAACGAAGCATTTTCTTGGCCAACCAACGCCTCCACGCTACTTGGGGGACCCAATATACAAGGTTTGTAGCATCAAAATAATTTTAGAATCGAAAAATACAAATTATAGTGCCCTGCTATAGTAACTCAAGGCCATGGCAGTGTGTATTCTTGTTCTAGAAAAATTTCTAAGTATGGGAAATATCTTGAAGAAGAAAGGGGTCACAAAAGATGAAAAGAAGGTATGAAGAAAATACAAGTGCAAAATTTAAATGCAACAGGTGTAAGTTAGGCGCATTGAATTTAATAGAGATGGAATTGCACTTTAAAAAAGTGCAAATTTAAAATAGATAAATTAGGATTTAGAGAACCAAAAAAAAACTAGATGAACTTGACAAAATTATCAATAAAATATATGATAGTAATGAGGAAATAGAATTTGATTCAGTCATAAGCCAGAAAGAATTTATGGAATCAAGTAGTTCTAGCCCTTTCCAACAAACAACACAACAATATGCAGTAGACACGAGTATCGAAAATGTACCACAAAGAAGTGTGTTTAGAGTAAGTCCAGAAATAGTAACAGAAAGCATAAAGCCTATAGGAAAAAGAATGCCGACAGAAGAACCAATTAAGTTACAAGAAGGTGGTAACACAGGAAAAATACTGAATATAGCCACACAAGACCCGCAAATGTGAAACACAGTCATAGACCTCTGGAAAGGAATAAGAATAGCAGACTATATAAAGACATACAAAGATACCGATACTGAAACAATGTATAAATATATGGAGACTTTCTTCGGAGAATCGGCAAAAGCTCTATGGGAAGCTTATAAATCTACTTCCTATAGGAATTTTAGGGCTTAGTAAATATTGAAGCTAATCCATATAATTTTACTAAGAAGATACGTAGTTCGATTACAGGAGAAGACCGAAATAGTGGATTAGTAATACTACAAAAAAATGCTCTAATAAAATTAGAAGAACTAAGTATGACAAGTTGGTTCTACATAAAGACCTTTTTGGAAGACTATTACTATTATTTTACAATTAGGGAAAATTTGTTCGATGAAGAATTAGGAAAGAAGCTAATTAACAAATTATTAGGAGCTTTAGGGTGAGAGATAGAAGAAAGATGGTATAAAAGAGGAGTGATCCAAAATCCAAATACTATATGGTCAATATGACATAGGGTGCATCATGTGATGAAAATACTAATAAAAAAATGTACGAAAATACAAATTCAGAAGCAATTAAAACAAAATGAGATGAGTTTCTATAAAAACATAATATATTTTACTCAAAGCTACAATAAAGACCAAAATTGAAAATGATGCTATAAAAGAAATATGCCACATTATGCGAATACATATAATAGAAGAGAGTACTACCTAAGAAAGTTATCAGCTAGAAAACCATATCTATACGGAAATAGACATGTTAGAAAATATAGAACTAATAGAAATTATAGAAATAAATTAGAATATTTTACTTGTGGTAGCATAGAACATTTGGCAAATGTATGTCCAAAGAGAAATAATAGTCGGACAAGAAATTCACAACTAATAATAAATTTTCAAGAAACGCGAATAAATGTGGATAAATATATGCAAAATAGTGAAAGTATATATTTTGTTGTTAGTATAGAGCCAGCCAAGAGACCACAATTAGACTCCTCTGACTCAGAACAAGAAGAATTGATAAACGAAATAGGAGTAGAAATGGAGAACCTAGTTTAAAGAAATACAAGCAAGCACCATGGTAAATGTTTTGCAAGAGTGTAATCATGAGTTCAAAAGGAACAAAAGGATAGATAATAATCAATGTACTATATGTATATGATACCCTTGTAGAGAAAAAAAGAGCAACATGCAAATTATGCTACATGAAAGGATGCATCACACATAAAGAAGACATACTAAAAATCAAGATAACAAAAGAAGAGGAATACAAGGAAGAAAGAAATTAGACCACGACTTTAAGAATAAAGACATTTGAAACTACAGTAACCTTGCTAGAACAAAGGATAAGAGCCCTAGAAAAGGAAAAAGAAAAAGTGGAGGAAGACTGGCAGTCGGAACCTACACAAGAAACATAATTAATGAACATAGAGACTTATGAAGCTTTAATATGTAATAAAGATAAAAAATTTACCATAGTAAAAATGCTAGCGAGGCTCAAAATAGGAGACGTAGAGAAGACTCTAGCACTAGTAGACATAGGGTGTACTGGGTGCATAATAAACAAGAAAATAATATCACTAAATCTAATAAAAAATTTAAATAAGCCAACTGCAGCAATGCAAATGGATGAAATTCAAAACATATATTAACACTACATAGAGAAAGCCTAGATTAGTTTCATAAATACATGTGATGAATTTTATAAACCAACTTACAATGACGAAAGGATTTGGGTAAGGGAATTAAATATAAATGTAGATCTTGTTCTAGGACTACATCTCATATTACATAATAATGGTAGTTGTTTGATTACAAGAGATGGAGTAACATTTTTAAAAAATACTACTTACACACCGGTACAACAACAAAAATATAGATAAAAGGAAGATACGTTAATAAAAAATTAGAAACAGCATCCTCCAATACATGAGGCTTAGAACACCTGCAGTCTTTAAGGATGGTAAAAATATATTGCAAAAAGAAAAATTAAATGTACAAAAAAGAAGACTATGATATACTAAATAAAGACTACTTTGATCAATATAGAAATAAAACTTTATAACTTTAGGACAGAAATGGTAAAAATAAGAGCTATTAAAAGTCCAAAAGACTTAGAAGAAATAGTCAAAATGTTAGATAAAATGGAAATACTATGAGAAAACCCACTAAAGTATTGGAAGACAAATAAAGTAGTATGTAAATTAGAAATTATATATATATATATATATATATATATATATATATACACACACACATAGACCTGCAGTCCCTGTATCTTGGTGATCCTTTCTTGGCCATCATTCAGTCCTTGGAATTAGGATAAGTTATACTTGATGCTTCTGGAATTGGCCATCATTCAGTCCCTAAGGCACTATTAAACTCATCACTCTGTATTTACTGAGTAACTTTGAAGAGTGATAAATGAAAAAAAGATAATTTACCGTGAGTTCAATAGGAACACATGTATCAATTTGGTGTGTTGATAGTACAAGTCAGTGCAGTCAACATTGAACTGCTTTAAGGTGGCTTTCTTATAGCTTTTTCATCTCCTTTGATAAAACGATAGTACAGGATACAGTTCCGATAGTTAGTTTAAGCTCAAATTCTAACTGAAACAAAAACATCAAGATTACTATCTCGGATAGGGTAGATATTGTATAACTCTAACCACTTGATAGGTTGCGCACAATTGTTAGCTTTAATCATTGGTTGTACAATTTAATAACTTTTCTTGTATATTATTAAGCTCCAAATCTTATAAATTTCTTGTGAATAGTGAGGTTAAAGTGATGGTTATTCTATTTTAATTTGTAAAATCGTATAATCTAGATCGCAAGAGATTAGAAAAAGATTGGGCAACTCTGCTTAATCCAAGCTCTGGCCCTTTAATCTTCTGGGAAAGCCTCTAGCCAACTGAACATCACCTTCCTAATATGTACATAGAATCTTGGCATGCCATCAGCTATATCATAGCAAGCCCATACCTGATCAATTGCAAAGCAATTTTGTTCTTTAAGCTTGTCAAAATCACTAAATTCTGGGTCAGGATAATCATACACCTCCAGAATATTACTATTAGGAGCTGTATCTGAATCTAAATTAGAATCCCCAATAAGTTCAACTTTTTTTAAGCCTCCTAAGGGCAGTCTAGAAGCTTGTTCCTTAACTATCTCAAACATTAGAATTGTTGTTTTGCATGTCACCTTCACGAGGGCCTGCTCCATTTTGATTTGATCTTTCCACAGAATTACTGCACGAGATAGTTACATCAGCTCGATGTTGATCATCACCACCAACAGCTTCTTTCTTCTGAGTTTTGCCATCTACAGCTGACTGTTTAGGCCGTGCCTTCATCAGAGGGCTTGCCAATTCATGCCCATGATCACTTACACCTTCACTGTATGAAATATGTTGCCTACGCTGAGATGATCTCCTAGTGCTGTAGCTTTCAATTCCATTTCCTTGTCCAGCAGGTAGATTGCTTCCATCATCATCCACATCCTCTATCTCCACACTGGTTGAAGCATCATCGTTCTTACTCGATTCAACTGTCTGCTTCCGACATCATTTCCTGCTTTTGCGATCCACCTTTGTCCTTGAAGGTCTTTCTCTCATTCCTCTCTTTAACTTTTCATGTTTTTCGTCTTTCTGTTTGGTCATTATATCCTCAAACACCGGAGCAGTCTTTCATCTGCTTTTTTCTGGTTCATACCTTGTTGTTCTGCTGCTATGACCTGGTCGGAATCCCATTTGTGTGGGTAGAAACCTAGCACTGCCTGCAGTCATTTTTGATGTTCCGTGGTTAGGAAGCTCTTTCTTCTCTGGAGGTTGGTTGAGATTAGATTTTAGGGGCCCATCCTGACTCTAGGCAGACTCCATTTGGGTCCACAAGGGGCACCTACATGCAGTGAAAGACTTCGAGCATTTCTGGCAGCATAAAGTACTGTCCACGTAAGTACTGTTATACTGGTACCTAATTTTGCAATAGGGCCATTGCGTCCAGAATGTTTCCTTCATTATAGATGATGTTGGTTGCGTACATTTATGCTGATTTACATTATTGAACTGACCATTGAAGCCATTTTAATTGATGGTTTTCCTAAAACATGAATTTAGATTAACCATATGAGATGGTTGCTTTGCTACTCCAGCTCCAGATATTACTAGGTACTTATTATCATATAAAGACCATTTAACTTGGTTTGAGAGAACCATATTTGCTTCCACACTAGCTTGAATGCTGCCTCTACTCCAGGCAGCTTATTCTTGTCAGGATGAAGCATGAGTGTAAGTCTCCAGTATTGTTTCTTGATAGTCGCTTCATTAGATAACCTATCAATTTGATGTATCGCATACCAGTCCCTTTCTGATCCTACTTTGTTGTTTTGAGCTGAACAGTGAACATTATAGGCGGCAAGTAATTGGATATGTTCACTAGTTGAGGGTAAAGTTGTTCTCATTAGCAGGTTCATGGAAATTCCAAAAGAAATGCATCTGTTTGTGAGTCAGTAAGTTGTTTCCTAGTCTTTAGGTGTAGTCAATTTTGTAGATTCAGATTTCTTAGGAGAGTAAATGTGTTACGTTAGTTACAAAGTTTTCTATTTAAGGACTCTTGTGACAACATATTTAATAAATAAAAAGATAGAGCTCTTCGCCTGCTTACTTTAAGTAGTGAACAATTTTACATGAAATAGATAGATAGCTGAAACCAAATGTTACAATCCTAAACCAGATTGATAAAAACTTCCCAGATTTCTTCAAATATTAGTATGTCTATATAAATAAATTCAAAGAAGTATCCTTCCTTGAGAGGCATAGTTTAATGTTATTCTACACTTATGTTGATGGAAAAGGTGGAGGGCAGACACATAAGATTGCCTAAGTTTCCCTCCCTTAGCTTATTGTTTCATGTATAAAAATTAACTTATTTCAAATTGCCAACCACGTCTGGACTCTGTTTGCAGCAATATCTTGAATTATACATTTTTTCCTTAAAAGCAGATTTGAACTGTTTATTAATGGAAATGCATTTATGAGACTACTTCAACTTCACCGCCATGTTATTGATCCAGACCTATGACAAGGCACATTTTATAACAACTAAACTTCCATGCCTTCCCTCAGCTAATGTATATCATGAATCAATCAGGACATGCCAAAACAACTATATACAATAATGTGCCAGACTAGTCAAAAGATCAGGAAAACAAATAAGAAATATGTTTGTTTTTATTTTCATTTTCATTTTCTTGCTTGTGGGTGGGTTAAATATCATCAACAGCTCTTAGCTAGCTATACGTGTTTGTAATGGTCAGAGCCCTGGGTCTCTTCCACTTCATCTGGTGGATTCTTTTTAATCATCAACAGTTGAAAGTTCTTCTTCAGACCTTTACTCTAAGTTTTCCTTTTCATCATGTCGACAAACTTAACTCTATTTTCCCTCCTCATCGATTGACGTTCGACATTCAACATTCAACGTTCGACAAACTTCAACATTTGGTTCCACCTAAAATAAATCATCACAATAAGTATGTGTAGTTTCTCCATCAAGATAAGGATATAAATCTCTTAGAAGTTCTTTTACTTCATCCTCACCTTCACATTCTTCTACTGGATCATCATCATCATTATCTTCATCTTCATCATCAAATTTAAATTCTGATTCCGACAACAGCTCATCGAACCGTTCTCCATGGTGATACCAAAATGTATAATTGTGAAGGATTCCATATAATAATATGCCTAAACTTATTTATGAGTGCCAAAAGAAGCATTGTAACATTTGACAAATGGACATCGTATTTCATATTGCTCTCCTAGTTTTTGAAAAGCATAATTCAAAAACTTTTACACGCTGACTAAGTAGGTTTCATCGAGACGATTATCAACAAGTTGCATCCATTTCTTACTAGGTGTTATAACCTTTAACAAACATAGAAATAGTTTAAAATAAAGATAATAAAAAATACTAAGGCGCAAACAACTTTCTAAGATCAGATGCACACAATAGGGTTGAACTTATGATTAGATGACACTAAGAATTATAAAAGACTATAAACTAACTTATAATTAAGATGCCAGTTCCTAAAACATGGTTCCCTTTAGCCTATCAAAGATCGAATCAAGCAGTTACACAAAATAATATATATTATGACAGAAGTTAAGCAGTAGAAAAACAATGGAAGTAAATAGGCAAAGAGCTCTATTTTTTGATTTATTAAATATGTTATTACAAAATTCCTTAAATAGAAAACTTTGTAACTAACACAACATGTTTACTCTCCTTAGAAATCTGAATCTAAAAAATTGACTACACCTAAAGACTATAAAACAACTTATTGACTCCTAAACAGATATGTTTCTTTTGGACTAAAATTCAAGAAATTCAATCTTATTGCTATGATCTCTTTCATGATTATAAGAGTAGAGTATCTTCTCCAAGCGGGTCATTTGAAGTATCTAGTTCTAGTGAAGTTTCTAATTATATTGAAGGTGATAGACTATTTCATAGATTTGTTGCTCGAGTTGACTAACGCGGAGACAAGATCCAAGGTGGATTTATATTTAGAAGAAAGTTTGCTACCTCGAACTCCATCATTTGATACCTGGAGTTGGTGGAAGACAAACGGATTGAAATTTCCTACTCTTAAACAGTTAGCTCGTGATCTCTTAGCCATTCTTATGTCAACCATCGCTTCTGAATCAACATTTAACACTAGTGAGAGGTTGATTAGTCCGCATCGCAGTAGATTTCATTCACTACTTTGGAAGCTTTAGTGTATGTTTGCACAGTGGTGTACGCAGAAGTTCTTGTAAGCAGTGTCACCTTTTTTAAAAATATATATATAAATGAAACGTGGTATGTTATATTAAATACAGAGCATAATATAAATGAAATACTATTCACATATATTACTATCACTCAACTCGATAACTTTTCATTTTTGGAAATGGATTTAAAGGAAGCAACAGAATCCTTAATTATTTTAAAACAATTTATTGCCTGAAAAGTTATATATGTTAATTTAGTCTGATTGGTTAAATGTTTTGTTATTCATCAAAAGGTCCACGTAAAGCATTTTTTGTTTAGAGGCAAAATGTTTAAAGGGGCTGCTGAGAGTCGAGAATTCACAACCTTGCGCGCGAAAATGAAGCGCCTGAACCAATTGAGCTGCAACATCTTTTATGTCAAGCAGTGTCACTGTATTATATTTATCCCTCATTTTGTTTTTGACTTCCTATATATATATATATATATATATATATATATATATATATTAATTTTTTCGCAACGAAGGGGTGTCACGTGACACCCCTTGGCCTAACGTAAATCCGCCCCTGTGCTCGCACATGGCTATGGAATGAAATAAATGGTATGGCATTTTCCCATTATTATTTATTAGTTATTTAATGTTAAATAGTATATTGATACACTGAACTATTATAATATTTTTTCCAGGTTCATCTTCAACAATTGATAGAGTGTCTTGATTGATGAAGAAGAAGAAGAGCCAGAGTTAAGTTTTACGTCGAACGTCGATTGATGAAGAGGAAAAGATGGAGTCAAGTTTGTCGACATGATGAAAAGGAAAACATAGAGTAAAGGTCTGAAGAAGGACTTTCAACAGTTGATGAGCGAAAAGAATCCACCAAATGAAGTGGAAGAGCTCCAGGCCGCTCTGACCATTGCAAACATGTATAGCTAGCTAAGAGTTGTTGATGATATTTAACCCACCCACAAGCAAGCAAATGCAAATGAAAAAAAAAAACAAACTTATTCCTTTTCCTTTTCCTGATCTTTTGACCAGTCTGGCACATCATTGTATATAGTTGTTTTAGAAAGTCCTAACTAATTCATGATATACATTAGCTGAGGGAAGCCATGGAAGTTGAGTAGTTATTAAATGTGCCTTGTCATAGGTCTGGATCGATGATTGGGCAGTGAAGTTGAAGTAGTTTCTAGTCCTTTCTCTCAAAATTTATAAATGCATTTCCATTAATATACAGTTCAAATCTGCTTTTAAGGAAAAACTGTTTCTTTCAAGATATTGCTGCTAACAGAGTCTAGACGTGGTTGCTAATCTGAAATAAGTTGTAAGGTTCAATGAAATGTCATTTTCAGACATGAAATAATAAGGGAGGGTAACTTATAAAATCTTATGTGTCTGTCCTCCACCTTTTCCTTCAACATAAGTGTAGAATAGCATTAAAAGATGCCTCTCGAGGAAGGACGCTTCTTTTAATTTGTTTATATAGATATAGTAATGTTTGAAGAAATCTGGGAAGTGTTTGTTAATCTGGTTCAGGATTGTAACATTGGTTTCACCTATCTATCTATTTCAAGTAAAATTTTTCACTACTTAATGTCGTCATAAATTCCACACCATCAAGTTTAAAAGTTTGAAATGAAGCCTGAAAATTTCCCTGTTATTTACTGTGCCTCAATTATCACATTAATTGGTTATGGTGGTTGTCCCTCTTTGATATGTTATGTTATGTTTTTCTTATTATTTTCTTCGTCCTCTTTACTTCTGTATTATTTTGTTACTACTCCGATGTTTATTACTCGAGCCTAGCCCTCTCTATCTCTTCGAGCTAGTTGTAAGATCTATGTATACTCTATTTTTTCTAAATTCCATTTTTGGGACTACACTAGGATTTTCTATTCAGATTATTGTCATGGTTATAATTTCCAAGATTATAATTTTGGATAGTCTTGTTTTTGTAAGGACCCGGATCTCGGGAGGGCTTAACATTGCTTAAAAATTGGGTTTTGAAGGTTTTTTTACCAAGGTGCCTCCCCAGGGTCACCTTCACAAGCCGTGGAGGGAGCCTCGGGGTGGCTGTTGGCCATTTATGTGGCTAGTTGTGGCTTCAAGAGAGGTTCAAGGCCAAGTGGCCCTCCATGGAGCCTTTCACAGCTCGTGGTGCTCATCATTGGTCGTGGAAGAGGCTGTTGGAAGGTGCTGTTATGTTCAAGCCATGATTTTGACTAAGGCGCACACCAAGGTAGTTGTACCGACTGTACAACTTGCGACTAACTGTGGTGGCCTTCCGTTAAAGTGCCCTGTGCTAAATTTTTCTAAGCATGAAAGTACCATCTCGGAACTTAGAACTTTTCAATGACTCTACCACGGACCATGGAGAGTTTCACAAACCGTGAAGCCTCCACGAAACACCCTTGGCCAAATTTTTCTAAGTGTCACAGGGACATTTTCATGGACCGTTGTACCATCAGTGGAGCTTTTTATGTACCATGGTGCATTTGTACGAGATTGTTAGAACCCGTACAATTGTATTTTGGTGCCAAGGCTATCATTTGAGGTCGCTAGTGTCATTTTCAAGGTGTTTGACCCTTAAGTGCATTTTTTTTTAGAATTGGAAATTTTATTTGGGAT
>DF358522.1:26197-42515 GCA_000787875.1 Solanum virginianum
CGTGGGTTAGGGCAGAGTTGCCCAATCTTTTTCTAATCTCCAGCGATCTAGATTATACGATTTCACAAATTAAAATAGAACAATCATCACTTGAACCTCACTATTCAGAAGGAATTTATAAGATTTGGAGCTAAATAATATACGAGAAAGGTTATAAAATTGCACAACTAGTGATTAAAGCTAACAGTAGTGCACAACCTGCCAAGTGGTTAGACCTATACAATATCTACCCTGTCCGAGATAGTAATCTTGATGTCTTTGTTTCAGTTTGAATTTGAGCTTAAACTAACGACCAGAACAATATCTAGTACTATCGTTTTCTCAAACGAGTTGAAAAAGTTATATGAAAGTCATCATAAAGCGGTTCGATGTTGACTGCATTGACTTGTACTATCAACACTGAATTTATATACGTGTTCCTATTTATCACTCTTTGAAATTACTGGGTGAATACAAAGTTATGAGTTTAATAGTGCATAGGGACTGAATGATGACCAAGAAAGGATCACCACGATACAGGGACTGCAGGGGTGTGTGTGTGTGTATTATATACACACACACAAGATAGGCCATGGCCCAACACAATCAATGTAGGTTGTTCGCTTAAGATAGAAAAGCTTACATGAAAATAATGGGACATACATTTGTGGTTTTGCTTCCATAAAAACTCACAAACATGTTAATAGAAACAGCAGTTGAAGTTTTACATGATTGCTTTTATAATTGTATGCTACATATAATAACTAATCAATAAATAAAACTAACAAATGTAAGGACTATCCAATTGTGAATCTACCAACATAAATAATAATCTCGTCAGGTATAAAATATTTGATGTGAACTCTTAAAGATGTGGTCATTGTCGTGCCATTGATGTACTAAAAATCTGAGAAATGACATTTTATTTGTAAGAAGCAGCCCCCTAAACCAACAAAAATATGGAGAAAAGGAAGAATGTGGTGTTTATAAGAGTTCCAATATTCTATTAACCTCAGAGAGATTTCTTCATGTACAACATGCCAGCAACTCGATGTTCAATATATATAGCTTTAAAGACCCACCATGAAATGATATAACTAGTTACAACAAATTATATAACTCTTCGGACGTAAGAAATCATATTATTAATGAATAAAAAAATAAGTAGCAAAAATCTAACAGCTAGGATCCCAACTCTTGTATCAAACAGAAAAATATCATTAGCTTGAGTATCATAAATGTAGTAGAAGGATAAAGAGTCAACTCCACGCTAACACAAACTCAATTTAAAACACGTCAACAACTCGATGTTCAATATATATAGCTTTAAAGACCCACCATGAAATGATATAACTAGTTACAACAAATTATATAACTCTTCGGACGTAAGAAATCATATTATTAATGAATAAAAAAATAAGTAGCAAAAATCTAACAGCTAGGATCCCAACTCTTGTATCAAACAAAAAAATATCATTAGCTTGAGTATCATAAATGTTGTAGGAGGATAAGGAGTCAACTCCACACTACCACAAACTCAATTTGTAAAACACATTAATGAGAAAGTCGTATGTTCAAAAACAAAAAGTTCAAAGAGGAGCACAGAAAGAAAGGAGAAAGAACTCACTAGAAATAAGAAAATCAAACCATGATAAAAATACATAACTATGAAAGTAACAAAGGAAAACAGTAGGAGAAAGAATAAAAACCCACCAGTTTCACATAGATGGACCTACAAAAGGTTGAGATACAAATTCTTGAGATTTGAGAGGAGCTTGGGGTAGGTGAGTCTCTCTTTCCTCTTTTTTCCTTCCATATGTTTTATAGCCAATTAGATAGAGTCACGAAGAGTCATAAATTGAAACAATTATATTGTACATTTTGTGTTGCTTTTCGTACAACTAACTGATGTTGTGTTCGTCTAAAATAAATTCAATTCGTCAAACTAACATCTCGTTAGATACTAATAATAACTCCCTTATATTTTTCTCCTGACCTAACAAATAAACATTCTGATCAAGTAATATATAGAAATAATATGATCATTCAACTTTGGAAGTGTAGAAAAGACATCACTTCTCTCTGCTATATCATGACTATGAGTAAGTGATATTTTCTCACCGTAAAATAGAGCTAATCATGTAATCCTTAGATGGTATGGGTTTAGAACCTATGAACTTATTTGAGCTTTGTACTTTAAACAATTACTGTTATCTTTAATTACATCCGCTTTTGGCCATTTAGACACTATAACATCCTACTGAGATATATTATTGTTAATATGATAAACTTCAGATGGCAACTTCATTAAGTTTTGGTTACTATATCAAGCAAAGAATGTGGTACATGAGTGTGTATGATCAACGATGCATTATTATTGATAATATTATAAAGTTCAGATGATAACTTCATTAAGTTTTGATTATTATATCAAGCTAAGAATGTGGTAAATGAGTGTGTATGATCAACAATGCACTGATTATACTTGGAAAACTATTTGAGAAAAATATGGATATGCTAAGCAACAGAGTACTGTCTAATTGTTGTTGAACTAACGTATCAACATCCACATTTTCTTGAGCATTCAAAAAATTTTGGATAACTTTTGAGTTCTATGATGTCAGCATCACACAGACGCAATGATCTCCAAACCAAAAGAAATTTTTGACAATAATAAAAATGGAAAATGAAAAATACAGATAGTGTACTGGACAAATCAAGTCCTTAGAAATTTAGGTGTCTATGAAAATAAAACACAACTGTATGCTAAATCCGTATTATTATCTACATGAATATCTATATAGCATAAATTTATTGAAATTCTAAACATCAACAAAGAGAAAAAATATATAAAAATGAATAAGGAGAAGAAGTACCTTGTTGTTGCTTTTTTAGAAAATATGACCAGAACATATCCAGAACCAATTCTATAATTTGTAATACTATCATGTTCACAACCATAGAGATTACAAGCTTTTAAGTGTTCGGTCAGCTGGTAGCACCTACAAAGAGATTAAAACACCACCATACATGAATCATAATATGCACATTATTTTAAATAGTTATAATTTTGTCAGATTGATATTTAAAATTTGGCATATATCTGAAATAATTATGAGTATAATACAAAGTTAGATAAAAAGTAACTACACTGGAATAGACACGTGGATTGAAATAATTTTTTTAAAAAGTTTTTCATACAATGTTTGATACCTGCATTGGACTTTGACTAATTCGAATATGCGCAGCGTACGACTCCTTTCGAGGTGAAGCGCTCCTTACCATGGATTTTTTCATATCTACTACTCAAACCTGAGATTTCTAGTTAAAGGAGTAACCTCCACTACACCACATACTTCCTTTGGTATATATGGGAGCAAACTAAATACAGTTCAAGAAATAATTGTGTGACCAAGTGATGTACAATGCATGATATATTATTCTATAGTTCAATCTAGTGGATGCAAGTAACTTACCTCTAGAATTGCTAGAAGGACCAAATAAAATTGTTCAGTTATTTATGGCATAAACAAAGAATATCCAACTTGAACATTCACTCTTCTTCATAGGTGTCAAGCTGCCATTTTTTAGTGATAATTTGTGTTTTATCAACACATTCAATTATCAATACTTGATTCAGTCTAACCAATCTTTGAGCAGAAGTAAAACAATTCAAAGAAGATACGAGGAAATTTACCTAAACACAGAAATGCTACCATCTTCTCAATTAGACAAGCATATAAGGAGGTCATTTAGATAAAAACATTTCACAATGTAAAAGAAAAGTTCTTCAAAAAATTTCAGACCCATAAAGTCGTAATTATCTTCCAAAAATAAGTGTAACCATGTCGTTAAAGCAAAATTCATCTGAGATAACTTAAAGAAAGTGATAGATTGCTTTACTTGTAAATCTAAAACATTAAAATCTCGGTAAACTTTTATAACCAGCATAAGAATCCACCCTAACTCTTAATGATTGATCACTATCGATTCAAAATTCTTTTGTACCCTACATTAAGTTATTCCCGCTAGTAATTGCATAATTCTGATCAGAACTGCAAGGGAAAGATATAGCGATTTGTAAGGCACTCGTAGAAGGAAAACGTGCAGAGGAACAGAACAACGACACAGTATATGGAATGAAAGAAGCAAATGCACACGTAGGAAAAAGGAACTGGCGCAGCTAAACCTAATTATTATAATTAATTAAAATTAAAGTAATGGCATAAGGGTAAATAACTAATGGCATAGGAGCAAAAGGGTAGTCCAACTTTTAGCCTAAGATCTTCCACCTTTAGTTATATATGATAAGCAAAGGTGACAATTGATTATAACCGTACTAAAATACAAAGGTAGAACTACTGAAAAACACGTTGAATAAAAATTTATAACGATACTTATATTATCTTTAAGTAATATAGATGACCAAATATAATTTAACAACATACCCAGTATTCGTGTTAGTCAGTGACAATTTTTGAAAAAAGAAATACATACAGTTTAAGAAAAATAGGTAATCCAGTATATTATAGCTTTCTCTAGCTTCTTTTGTTTTATCTCCATTAAGTTGCATGAGAGTTGAATTTTCAGGTAATTTACTTTAGCCCGCACGAAATATAAATAAGTGAACAAAGACGTTTTGAAGCTATTTAAAGTTTGAACAGAATACTACTCATCCAAGAAAAAGAAAATGAAGAATAGTTCTTAGAATAGCAAAATGTATCTTTTGAAGGTCATTTAAAAAATGGTTTTGTCACAAGAGGTTCTGCATCCAAAAATTACGACGAATGCTCTTTAATGAAATTATCTACAACAAACATAATTTGTTCATGTATAGGGTCGAATATGAGCAATAAAAATGCTAAGCTAAGGGGAAAATAATACAAGTTCTTAACAATCAAATCAGAAATGATGAGGCATAGTTAAGGAGTATAATCTATTTTTCGACATTGAGATTTGAGACTAGAAAAAATATAAACTTACCCTATAAGGAATGGAGAAATTGAGCAGACGTTTTATAATATCTAGTTCCTATGCTCCATCTCTGCATCTCATGTTTGCAAGCCTACCCTTTCTCCTAAAAGTATAGTATAAGTTATTCTATAATTAGGACTCGCTTGGTTGAGAATAAATATCCCAGGATTTATAGCCCACCCATATTGTGAAATAAATATAACACTACGATAGCAGTATAAGTTTTTCTATGATTTTTATTTCAACTAAACATGGGATAAGCTCATCCTAGAATTAATTTTTGGACTAGTTATTCCTTACCCTTCCTACCAAACGAGTCCTTATTTCTTTATATAATAAGAAGGAATGGATAATATATTCATTTTTATTCATATCAAACATGGATAAAGTCGAATATTTTGTTTATTTTCATGATTCATTTTTAATGAGGTCTCATTCAATTTGACTCACTCATTTGCTGCCCCTAATCACCATTTTCTTTAGCAACATGAGATTTGGATTCAACTTGCTTCATTATTCTTTCTTGTCTTCCTAATCGGTATTTCTTACATAAACACTCATACATGATACAAGAGAGTCCAAGAAGGGATAGATTTAGAAGGCAGAAAGGTATTTATCCGAACTCCTTTGATAAGAAGTTATAGTGTATACAAAAGGTAATTGTTTGTTTTATCTGTATACATATAAATGGGTTTTGAATTCTCTATCATAAGTAAAATAACAAAAATCGAAAGACCACAGAAGTGAATTTAAAAATAAGAGAAGTAATAAGAATCTAAATACTTTTAATTTTTAAATCCCTCATTAAAAATTCTGAATTTGTCACCGAGCTCAATAATATGGTCTTGAAACAATAAAAAATTAAGAAGATGGAGAATCGGATTTAAAATAAGAAAGTCACAATGAATCTAACTACTCCCTTTACCATGTCAACATTTTGTGTTTAATACATATTTGTAAAGATTTTAGTTTTAAATTGAAACCAACACTTGTTGATTTGACAAAATTCTTCAAATAAAAAATTAATAAAGGTCTATTTTATTAAACTATTTTTACTAACCCAAACAACGCCCTCCTATCAGGCATTAGATGCATCACTTCATCACACAAATATACCCAGCTACCACTCTCATCTCTCTCTTAATTTTCTTTACTCCTTCAAATATAATCAAGATCAAGAAACCCTTATCTTCAATTTTTTTGTTCTTCTCTCAATGAATAAAGTTATGTCTCAACTCCTTCATCCGGGAAAATCACTAACACTGAAAAATAAAAATCCAGTCTTTCCTAAAATTGATATTCCTACTGCCAGTACTGTTCATTCTTCTCTTGGAACTGAGGAGATGAGGACTCCTGATATAGAGTTTATTGTCAATCCTAGCAAAAACCCTGTCCATACATGCATTTACACATCACCTCTGACTTCTCTGTTAAAACATGAGTCTCCGATGTGTTCTCTGACCCTTGTTATATCTCCTTTTCAAGGGACTTCGACAAATGCTTGTCTCTCCTTTTCTACAAGACCTTCTAGTCTCAAAATTTCACAATTTTTATTTTTGTAAGCCTTTCAACATGTAGGGTGTTACAATATCTCTCCCTTGGGATCATTTATCCTCTAATGAGACAGAAGAAATCTTGAGTAGAGTAGAAACATAACCGACAACCTATCATGAATGCAAAAATGCAATATAAATATCATATTCATAAAATTATCAAACTTATGAATCAAATGTCATTCAAAAGTAGTTTCATGATCATGCATGCATTCAATATGACAAAGACACACGTATTCATGGGAATTTGGGAGAATAGATTATATTAGATACCTTAGGATTGAACAGAAGGAAAGAGGTAAGGATATCATTTCATCATGTCTGCCTTAGCTTCCCAAGTAGCACTTTCAACTTGTTGGTTTCTCCATAACACTTTGACAAATGCCACTTCTTTATTTCTCAATCTCTTCACTTGACAATCCAAAATGTCAATTGGTACTTCTTCATAGGTCAAATCCTCCTCAATAGTCACATCCTTCGATGGAACAATGAAATCAGGATCACCCATTTCTCAACATGGACACATGAAACACTGAATGAACAATAGCTAACTCCATAGGCAAATCTAGCTCGTAATCCACCTTCCCAATTCTCCTCACAATCTCATAAGGCCCCACATATCTAGGCTCAATTTTCCCTTTTCACGAAAACACATTACTCCTTTCATAGGCAAAGCCTTCAAATACACCCAATCACCCTCCTTAAACTCAAGGTCTCTTCTTCTAACATCAACATATGACTTTTGATGACTATTGGTAAGCCTTCAACCTTTCCCTTACGACCTTCACCTTCTCCATTGCATCTAGTATACAATTTGGTCCTATTAAGGACATCTCTCCTACTTCAAAACATTCCACTGATGACATACACCATCTACCATACAAAACTTCAAATGGACCCTTCTCAATACTTGAGTGAAAATTATTGTTATATGAAAATTCAATATGAGGTAAGTGATCATCCCAACATATCTTCCAATGTTTGGATTGACCTTTCGACTTGTCCATCTATTTAACGGTGAAACATGATACTTAGCTTTACCTTTGTACCAAGGCCATTTTGGAAAGAACTCCAAAAATCAGAAGTAAATTGAGCATCATGATCTGATATTATAGACAAAGGAAAATGCATAAATCCCCCCCCCCCGAACATGTTCTAAAAAGTTAGTAACACATTTAAACTATCATGACGACTCATTTACATAACTTTACTATTTAAAAGTGAATTTGTTTAGCCCTTAGAAGTGTAACACTACTCTCACAGCAGGTGGTATATTACACTTGCTGCTATACATTTCATTTTTGTTTTCTTTTCTTTAATAATTAATTTTCTTTTATTAATTATATTTTATACTAATTAATTCCTAATTAATTATTAAAATTCTATAATAATTACATCTTCTTCACTAAAATTGCAAAGAAGATTAACAAAAAAAATTGCAAAAAAGAAACTTTCATCAATGGCACCCAAGGACTGCTCGAAACGCGGAGCTAATTTGTGGAGTGAAAGCCTTTTTTCGTTCCAAAATGTACCTCAAGAAGTTGCTTCAATTTCTTCCATTGATTAGCCATCGAAACAAAGTTTTAGTACCCTTGTTTCTTTTAGCAATGGCGCCCAAGGAATGCTCTAAATCCAGATCTGATTTGTGGAACGAAAGAATTTTTCATTTCAAAATGTACCATAAAAAAGTTGCTTCAGTTTCTTCCATTGATTGGCCATGGAAAGAAAAATTTAGTACCCTTGTTTCTTTCAGTAATGGCGCCCAAGTAAAACTCGAAATCCAAAGCTAATTTATGGAGTGAAAGAACTATTTCATTCCAAAATGTACCACATGAATTTTTTTGATCCAAAATTTCTTCCATTGTTCTGGTTTGCTCTTATTTTGTTTTGTTTATTTGTGATATAACTTATTTCTGGGTTGATCTAAGGTTACTAAAGTTTTGAGCACATTTCTCAAAAAATTTCATACAAAAGATTTTATGGTGGGGTGTTTATGGTGGGGTGTGAAGAAGATGAGATGTGGGGGAGAAGGTATAAAGGGTATTTTAATTTTTTTTTACTTTAAAACTTTTTCTGATGTGCAGATATTTATTTTTTCTTTTTGTTATTTTGCCACGTCAGTTGTAAGGGTTAAATAAATACACTTTTAAATAGTAAAGGTGTGTAATAGATCGTCATGATAGTTTAAGTATGTAATTGACTTTTCAAAAAGAGTTTGGCAGGGGCAGGGGTGGGGGATGGGGAGGGAAATTTATGTCTTTTCCCTATAAGCAATGGTACCCCATGCAACCTTACTAATTCTTGAGTGCAAACCTTAGCATAATCTTTGGCACCATAAGAAGTCTTTATTAGCAAAAATGGGTCGTTTTCATCATTCTATCAATGATCACCCATATACAATCAAATTGCTTCATAGTATTTGGTAAACCCATAATGAAGTCCATATTTACTTCCTCCAATATTAAGTAGATATCACAATATCTTGAGCCAGACTACCTGGCTTTTGGTGTTTCACCTTCACTTGTTGACAATTTGCAAACCCCATCACACACTTTGCAATGTCTTTCTTTAAGCATTCCACCAATACACTTTTCTCAAATCTCTATACATGTTGGTAGATCCTAGATAAATAGAATACTTAGAATTATGAGATTTATCAAGTATTTTTTCCCTTAGTCCATCAACATTAGAGACGCACAACTGCCCTTGGTAATGAAGTACTCCATCTCCCTCCTGTGAAAAGACCTCAACATTTTTATCAACCACCAAATTCTTTAATTCAACTAATATAGGTTCCATGTCTTGTTTTGCTTTAACTTCTGCTATCAAAGATGATTCGCCCCATTTTGTACCAATGCACTACCATTGTTCAAGCCATTTAATCTCACACCTAAATGAGTCAAACAATGCACTTCTTTTTCCAACTCTTTCTTTCCATCCTCAACATGTACAATGCTGCCTATAGACATTCTACTCAATGCATTGGCCACAATATTAGCTTTGTCAATGTGATATATCACATTCATATCATAGTCCTTTAAAAGCTTCAACCACTTTCTTTGCCTTAGGTTCAAATCCTTTCAGCTAAGCATATATTGCAAACTTTTGTGGTGGGTAAGTGTTAGACCCCGTATATCCTTAATTGGCTTAATTAGGAAAAGTTTGGAGACCAAAGTATAATTTTTAAGACTTAGAGTCTAGAAGAAACTTAGTGTACCCCACCTTAATTGTGCTAGTTTTCTATTGAACCATGTGTGTGGGGGTGGGGTCAAGAAGATGTGGATATATACATGTTATCCCTCCAATCTTGTAAACAATTCCAAACTCTTAGAAAAATTTCAAGAAACAAGAACAAGCCTTCAAGCTTGCTCTCGGGTTACTGTAGCAAGGAACAATAATTCATGTGTTTCAATTCTAAAATTATTTTGATGCTACAAGCCTTATATATTGAGTCCCCTAAGGAACGTGGAGGTGTTAGTTGGCCAAGAAAATGCTTCCTTTGTCGACTTTCGTGATTCTAGCCCATTTAAAGGGTTGAGGAGGTAAGTTGATCCTTAGCCTTGTTTTATGGATTATTAAGGTTCTATGTGTATTGTAGTATGCTAATTTGAAAGAAAATCATTAAAAATAGTATGTTAAAAGAAAGTTGTAAATGTTAGGGTTAGAGTCCAAATTTGAATATGCATGTATATGGTGTTACATTGTGTTGAAATTATGAATTTATGTTTAATTAGCATGAATATAATCTTTGTAGGGTGAAGGAAGTGTTGGAAATTATCTATATGTAGAAACATGGTATGGCCAAAATTCTTGGAATTGTAGTACAAGAAGATATATGACACTTTGATCAATATGGTTGTTTTAATGTTGGTTAAGTTAGTTCTTGTTGTTGTGGGACTATTGTTGTTGTTGTTATTGTTGTTGATTGAGCTGAGTTAAGTCTCGGGGCAGCCTATGTTTTAGGGAAGGTGCTGCCAAAATTTGTATAGAATTGGGGGCAACCTTAGAATTTAAGGCCCAAAAAGGCTTCTAGCTAATCGTATAATGTTACTGTGATTTGTTGTAGACGTTGGACACCTAGGAGCATAAGTTGGGTCGGATTTGCATTTGGAGTAGTTGGAGAAGTGTTTGAGGTATGTAAAGCATCTTCTTTCTTTAGTCATGATTTACCTAAACATATATTACGTTATGAACCTCAGAAGAGTCTATTCTTGCACTCCGGGCTAATGTGTGATTCATATTTAGTTCTTTGGTACCCTTAAGATACTTGGTAAAATCTAGACTCCTATGTCCTTGGTATTTACAACTAGTAAGAATATGCAACATTTAATAAATTTTGGAAGAACTTATGCTTTATGGGTTTAAAAACTATAACTCCTTATTTTTCCCGCAACTCTAGCTTGGGTATGGCTTATGTTCGTTCCTGGGTGTTCTTATCAAAATTTGTCATGTTCTTGACTTGTAGGGTTTTGACGTTCGTAAATTGTAATAATATGTAGAATTGGATAAGTTAGAGAGAATTTATTCTCTAATAGTTTTAAAAAGTGTAAATGGTTGTAACTTTTGGTAGAAAGCTCGAATTGCTCTAAAATTAATTTTGAAATGCCTCATAGGAATTTGTACGAGCTCATAGGTATTTGTATGAGCTAGGTTAAGTATATTCCTCCTAAGTCGGGCTAGTTCAGTTTTTCAGCGGCTGTGGGACCCATGACACCCTTTTACAAAATTTTGATAACTTTTGAAAGAATTTGTAATTATTAGTGTTCTGATTTTGAATATGATTATCTTACTCACCATTTGGATTTATGATACTGATTTAATGCCTTATGATATGTTTTTGAGTTGTGTTATGTGTGCTGGGAAATGGGTACAGGGATGGCGACACGTAGCACCTTACTCACTTTCTGTGTTGTGATATGTGACCGATGGGTACAGGGATGGCGATGCGTAGCACCTGGCTCATCGGTGGGGTGAGTACAGGGACGGCGATGCGTAGCACCTAGCTCAATTGTGTGCTATTTTGTGTTTGGGTGGGTGCGGGGATGGTGATGTGTAGTGCCCGGCTTGCTCGTGTGGGTACAGGGATGGTGATATGTAGCGCTTGGCTTACTTATGCTATTTCTGAATGTGGTACATGATGTGTGAGTTCAGGGATGGCGACATGTAGCGCCTAGCTCACTTATGTTATTTCTGAATGTGGTACATGATGTGTGAGTTCAGGGACGGCGACACGTAGCGCCTGACTCACTTACCCTATGTTTGATATATGATATGTGATATGTGACAACTTTTGATGTTGTATAGTGCTATAGCGCCATAGATTTGTAGGCATGATTTGTAGACTAGGGTAGGTGATTTGTATTTTTGAAAGTAGACATTTTGATATTTTAGTTGAGCATCTGGTATATTAAGGAGTAAGCATTTTGGTATAGATTTGTAGGTATGATTTGCAAACTAGGATAAATAATTTATATTTTTGGAAAGGAGGCATTTTGATATTTCAGTTATGTATCTGGTATATTGGGGGGTAAGCATTTCGGTACTTTGGATATGCATCAGCTTATTGTAATTTTGCTTCAGTTATTACTCTAATTTATATATACTGTACATTACGCTTTGCATAATCGGTACATATTTCGTACTAACCCCCTTTTCTTCGGGGACTGCATTTCATGCCCGCAAGTACCGACGTACAGATTAGTGATCCTCCAGCGTAGGACTCCTACCTACTGTCTGAAGAGCTCCTCTTGCTTCGGAGCCTACATTTGGTATATACGCTGGTTTATTATGTTGCATCTACGTTATTCGAGGGTACGATGGGGCCCTATCCCGTCCTATGATTCTGACATTTTTGTTTAGAGGTCTGTGGATACATATACGTGTGGGTTGCCCCCAGTTTGTATGATTAGCCATGTATTCTGAAAAAAATAATAATAAGACATCTGTTTGAAAATTGGTTTGGTGTTTGCATTTGGGTGCCCAATTTGGGTACTAGTCGCGGCCCACGGGGTTGGGTCATGACAGTAAGTTTGTCAACATACACCCTATAGAGATAATGTTGCCAAATGTTCAATGCAAATACACCATCCAATAACTAAAAATCATGAGGTGGATAGTTCCTTTTGTGCACCTTTAAGCTACCTGGACACCACAAAAAGCAATGCCTAGATTATCAGGCCAAGCTGAAAAAGAAAGGTAATTCTTATTTAAATGTTGTTGAAACCTGTGTAACGGCTATTTCTACCCAATTATTGGTTATAGATTCGGGAGCCACGGATCATATCTGTACTTCTTTGCAGGGGTTTCAGGAGATGCGACAGCTAAATAAAGATGAAGTTTTTCAGTTTTTCAAGCTATTAGAATAATTTCATTTTCTTTTAATAGTTCCAGACATTTAGTTTTGAATAATGTTTTATATGTTCCTTCTTTAAGGAGGAATTTACTTTCTATTTCCAAACTTATGGATGCTTGGTTATGATGTGCATTTTATTAATAATAATGTTGTTGTTAAACATTATGGCCATTTTATCCTTAGGGCTCCCAAAGTTCAAGATTTGTTTCTATTTGAGGTTAACTATAACATGCTTCAACATTCTGAATTGAATAACATTGATATTTCTAATAAACGAAAGGGTATTTCTGAATTGAGTCCAACTTATTATGACACTTACGTCCATGTGATATTAATATAAATTGAATTTCTAGGTTGGTTTTTGATGGACCTTTATGTTCATTGAAAGTGGCAGCACTACCAACCTGTAAATCCTGTTTAGAAGGTAAAATGACAAAGAAACCTTTTCCTTCTAAAGGAAATAGAGCCAATAGTAAGTTAGAATTAATTCATTCTGATTTGTGTGGACCTATGAATATACAAGAAAGAGGTGGTTTTGAGTATTTTCTGACCTTCACAGATGATTACTCAAAATATGGATAAATTTATTTGTTATGCCATAAATCTGAATGCTTTGACAAATTCAAAGAGTTTAAGGTTAAAACAGAAAAGCGACATAACAAATCTATCCAGACATTTTGATCTGATCGTGGTGTGAATACCTTTCTGCCGAATTCATTAAATACTTATCAGAAAATGAAATTAGTTCTCAGTATTCTGCCCCAAGGACACCTCACCAAAATGGTGTGGCAGAATGCAGAAATAGAACTCTTTTAGAAATGGTTAGATCAATGTTGAGTTAATCTGATTTACTTTCTAGCATTTGGGGATATGCCTTAGAAACAATGAATTATATTCTAAACATGGTTCCTTCTAAATTTGTACCTTTAACCCCATCTGAATTGTGGAATGGGCGAAAGCCTAGTCTATGGCATATTCGTGTTTGGGGTTGTCCAGTTCATATGCTAAAAGGAAAGACAGATAAGTTGAAACCAAGAACATAAGAGTGCATTTTATTAGCTATCCAAAATGCACTAAAGGGGGTATATGTTATTTTCCTAAGGAACAAAAGGTCATTGTCTCAAAAAAATGCCAAGTTTCTAGAACAGGACTATTTAATAAACCATGTTCGTAGAAGTAAACTTGTGTTACAGGAACTGTCCCAAAGAATAACTACTCCTGACTTTGTATCGCAAGCTCCACAAATAGTCATACACATACCATTACGACCACATAGTGGGAGAAATGTTGCTTAGGAGGTTAATCCACCTGAGGTTGCACTGGAGCATGTTTTGGAGGCAACTACGAATATCCCACTACCCAAAGTAGTAGGCGTAATCTACAGCAAATTGTGATTGTGGACGACAATATTTAGAATTTGGATTCGGAAGTAGCACATACTATAGTAGCTAGTCATCATAGTGGGTAAGATTTACGCTCTTAGGAGAATCATATGATAGAATCCCTGAAGAGCCTAACACAGAACCATTAAGTTACATAGAAGCACTATATGATTAAGATGCTAAAAATTGGACAGTTGCCATGAAATCTAAAATGGAGTCAATGTACTTTAATCAAGTTTGCGATCTTGTAGAACCACCTATGGACATAAAGCCTATTTGTTATAAGTGGATCTTTAAGAAAAAGAGATGTGTGGATGGAAAAGCAAAAACTTTTAACGCTAGGCTTTTTGCAAAAGGGTTTACTCAAAAAGAAGGAACCAATTACGAGAAAACATTTTCCCCGGTAGCCATGGTTAAATCCATTAGGATTCTATTGTCCATTGCTGCTCATTTTAACTATGAGATTTGGCAAATGGACGTCTAGACAACTTTTCTAAATGGTAGTCTTGATGAGTGTATCTACATGAAACAACCAGAGGGATTAATAGAAGGTGGCAATAAACGCATTGTATAAGCTTAGAAGATCTATTTATGGACTGAAACAAGCATCAAGAGCATGGAACATTTGTTTTGACAAGTCGATTAAGACCTTTAGTTTTGATCAATTTGAAAATGAATCATGTATTTATAAGAAATGGGAAGGAAACATGATAACATTTTTGATTATATATGCTGATGATATCTTCCTCATAGGAAATAATGTGAGCATGCTGAACTCCATTAAGGAATGGTTGTCAATGCGGTTTGATATGAAAGACTTGATATGAAAGACTTGGGAGAAGCCTCCCATATCCTTAGGATCAAGCTTATGCGAGATCGTAAATAAAGGATATTAGGCTTATCTCAAGCATTTTATATTGATATGATTCTTGCAAGGTTTAACATGCAAAATTCCAAAAAGGGATATCTTTCTTTTAGACATGGAATTACTTTATCAAAGAATCAGTCGCCTAAGACGAATGATGAGATAGAGAGAATGAAGGAGGCCCCTTACGCATCTGCTGCAAGGAGTCTTATGTAAGCTATA
The DNA here is from genome assembly GCA_000787875.1 of Solanum virginianum. NCBI lineage: Eukaryota > Viridiplantae > Streptophyta > Magnoliopsida > Solanales > Solanaceae > Solanum > Solanum virginianum. The sequence continues at coordinate 41,525 of DF358522.1, forward strand.
CTATATACTAGACCAGATATCTACTTTAATGTAGGCATGGTAAGAAGATTTCAATCTAATCCTGGGCAAAAACATTGGACTGCAGTCAAGCATATAATAAAGTATCTGAAAAGGACTAGGGATTACATGCTCGTCTTCCATCCTAGAAATCTAGTACCCAATGAATATACAAATTCAAATTTCCAATTGGATAAAGATTCAAGAAAGTCAACTTCAGGATATGTACTTACTCTAGGAGGTGGAGCTATAATATGGGGGAGTATCAAGCAATCTTGTGTTGCTGATTCCACCATGGAAGTTGAATGTTTGCTGCTTTTGAGGCGGCTAAGGAGGCTGTTTGGCTTAGAAACTTCCTTAAAGAGCATGGAGTGGTTCCCTTGATTGAAACGCCAATCACACTTTATTATGATAACAATGGTGCGGCTGCGAATTCAAAAGATAAAAGATGTAAACACATTAAGAGGAAGTATCACTTGATTCATGATATTACGCAAAGGGGTGATGTGAGAGTGCTGAAAATTGAGTCAAAGAATAATTTGGCTGACCCATTCACAAAAGGTTTATCATAAAAGGTGTTTGACAAGCTTGTAGAAGAAATGAGTGTTAAAATTGTGATTGCATGGTTATGAGTCTAAGTAGGAGATTGTTGGGAAATACTATTAACCATGTATTTGTGTTATAGTATTTTATTTTAATCCCTTGTAAAGACTTGGTACATTATTTTATTTATTTTATTTGAACACTTCATTATGTATACATGTGTGTCCATATTTTATATAGTAGACGATTTTGCATATGGAGAAGTTTAGCTCATACGCGGAAGGTTAAAATTGTTGGTTTATGTAAGTTAAAAGTAATATGTTCATGGTCAAAGATGAGGTAGGACAAACATCTAGGTGATCGTAGCACATGATTAAATATAATTTGATCTTAATTGTGGGAATGGTTAAATTCCAATTTTTTGTGCTAATACATTTTGTATATAGGTCCA
>DF358522.1:44589-69088 GCA_000787875.1 Solanum virginianum
CTACATGGTAACATCATGTATGCATAGAGTATGCATTAGTACATTTGAATATACTAAGTATATAAGATGCAATCCAACAATAAATAAGCAACTTAGTAAAAATGCATAATCAAAGGAAATGGATAGCATAATAAAAATATGACATCTATGAATGCTGCTTGAAGTACAATCATGCTTATATAAAACATAGTTCATAAGTAGAAAGAGACCATCCTTTGGCTAATCAGCATACCACCTCCAGTTCTAGGTGATTGAGGTATCAACCCCTCAAATTGGTTATTAACATACACCACCCACCTATAAGGTAATTGAGGTATCAACCCCACAATTTGACTAATGAGGTATCAACCCCTCAATTTGGTTAATGAGATATCAACCACTCAATTTGGTTATGGTCAATTCAACAATACTTAGAGAAGTACCATATAGATACTTTCCCTCTATCCTCATCAAAACATCATATACACACTCTTCTTTCATCATCATGCATACTTATCATGAAATCAACACATACTCATCCTTTTTTCATCATCATAGATTCATTAATAACATAAGACATACATTAGACCTTCAATTCCTCAAGAAACCCTAGCCGGACATTTTATCATACACTTGGCGGGTGTGTAGTGTTAGTGTAAAACCATGCAATTCAAGAGTGAAATCATGCAAGAAAATCCATTGTAAACCCATCAATCAACACCTTGCAACACCCTCAAGCAATATACATCAAAATCACTCATCAAATCCAACAATAAATCCAAACTTTATAGCTCAAAATATGCTAAAACAATCATACTTTTATAAACCACAAATCACTGAGTAGTAAATTTCTTAATATACAAAATCCACATGTAAAATCAACTTTAAATCATGAAATTTAAGTAGAAAAGAGGATTGGGCACCATGGGTGAAAAGGACCCAATAATTGAAACCCACATACCTTGACTTGAGAGAATTTCTTGAAGAGGACTTTAATGGAGGCTTGAAGCTTGAGAGAAATCCTTGATGAAATCCTTAAGGTTAGTCTTGAGCTTTGGGACTTGAAATTAGGGTGAAATATGAGTCTAAGTGTTTGAGTGAGTATTGGGGAATGTTTAGGATGATATGAGGGTGAAATTAGGCTAAGTATAGGTATTTTCAAGTATGGGAACCATTAGGCCCAAGACTTAAAATTCTTGAACCGAAGTCAAGAGAAAACAAGACAAAAACAGACTGCTCACTGGAATTACATTTTCTTCACAAACGAGTTCCACGAAAATGGGCATAACTCATTCATCCGAACTCAAAATGAGGTGAAACCAAGTGCATTAGAAATCTACTTCAAAGAAATTTAATTTGATAGGTCGCTCAACACCCACTTCTTTGTACTCTAAGAGATATGCCCCTTCAAGGTTGACCCTACTAAATCACATTTTGCGATTTTCGGATTTGATACGGTTGCTCTAAAATTTGGGTTAGACCTGTTTCCCACTCCATTTGAGCCCCTAAAAAAGAACATGAAGTCGGATATTTGAAATAAAAAATGGATATTTTGGTATATGGAAATTACGATTTTGGACACTTTCGAGGCATATTTTCAGGCACTTTTTGGGGTCGTTTCAATATCTCCCCCTTGGGAACATTCATCCCTGAATGTCAAAGAAACGTACAAGAGAAGAGTAATCATAAAGAGACCAGCCCCAACAAGAATGCAACAATACACTTTAAAATACAATTTTCAAAACCTCGACAGAAGTGTAAAATCATCATAAACTTGCTAACTTAAAAATGAATGCATACGAATGACATAGGGGCTGAAACATAAGACTTGGAATCATAAAAAGGTCTTGATATGTCATCATAAGCTTGAATAGAATGAAAGAAATTTGGATAGTGCTCCTGCATGCCCGCTCCGACTTCTCGAGAGACACATACGAATAGATGACTTTTCCAAAGAGTCATAATGAACACCACATCCCCATTAATCAACCTCTCCATTCATCCATCCAACACCTTCACCGGGACCTCCCTCCAAGACAACATATCCCCCGCCTCGCCTACAACTTCAAATAGGTCTATAACACTAGAGTCACCAAACATCCCTTCCACCTAGAGGTATGAAGAACTGGGCGAACCATATCTACATCCATAGGAAAATCCCCAAATTTAAGCAACCTTACCAACCTCCCTCTACACTCTATAAGGACTCATAATCCTCAATGCAAGTGTCAACCTTAAATACACCTACCCCCCTTGGTACCATAGCCACCATCTCCCCCTTGGGAGACAACCTCGACTCTATCTTCTTCTCACCCAAAACTTCCAACTCTAATAAGACAGAATCAAGGCCTTGCTTAAACTAGACCTCATCAACCAAATAAGATTTGGAACCACCAAGAACACTATACCACCATTCTCAACTTGACACTAGAGACCACCACAAACATATCAAAGTAGGGTTTTAAGACCCTATTCAAGAAATCCACAAATACCCTCGGTGCACAAGACAACCAAATAACTCCATCAATACTAATAATGCTTACTCCTAGTCCGAAAAGACACTTAGTGGCATCACCTACCCTCATCTTCACTTGGAGAAAACACCCCTACCAAAGATCAACCTTAGAGAAGTGACTAACCTATTATAGGTGACCAAGTAGGTCACCCATCCTTAGCCATCACATCATAACCTTATGGGTGCTACCCTTATCGAAAGCATACTATACAAGTAGCCAAACCATCCTAAGACCTCTAACACCTTAAACTAAGTCCAACCAAGATCACAGGATAAGACTCTATGCAACGATCACATGGGGCAACCCTTATAGACCTCTACTAGCCACAATAGACTAAAGTAACCATCCGGGACACACACACGAAAATTCTTCTAGCACAAAGGAATAGCACAAGAAATAGCAACCCCCGGACCTCTCAAATCACCCTTCAAAAAATATCGATAACAATATTGGCCTCACTTAGGGTCAACTAAGTCATAGGAGAAACAATAGAAGAGGACCTACTCATAATGTCTGACAATAGCCCGGTAAACTTAAGAAGCTCCTAATACCTAAGGGGTTAAGGTTTAGGCTAAGATCTAATCACCTTTATCTTACTAGGGTCCACCTTAATGCCATTACCGGGCACACCATAACCTAGGAAGGCAACTTCCTATAACCAAAACTCTTATTCCTCCTATTTAGCACCTAATTTCATTCTTTAAACTTGTAATACTACCCTCAAATGATTCACATGCACTACCTTATTAGGGAATGAACCATCATATCATCACCAAAACCACCATAAACCTATTAGAGTATGGACTAGAAGTCTTATTCATGAGACTTATAGGTATAATCAGCATACTAGTCAAACCAAAAGACACTACCCCAAATTCAAAATATCAGAAAGGGACATTGAAGGCCTCATCTATCAGCAACGACAATTCTATAAATAAATAACTTAAGTTCAACACCTCCAATTCTCACAAGATGAAAAATGCAACCCCTTAGAGACTAATTGTACATGAAGCAACGACAACTCTATAAATAAATAACTTAAGTTCAACACCTCCAATTCTCACAAGATGAAAAATGCAACCCCTTAGAGACTAATTGTACATGAAGATATGAAATGGATCTACCTCCCTTACTATGATTTGACAACCTCCCACTCAAAGATGGGCTCATTGGGGAGTCAAAATCTAACTCTATGAGTCCTATAACCCATGAAGACACAACAAGCATGCAACCATTCCATCCTTATAATGACATCAAAATCCATATGCCAACTCCAACAATTCACAAAGTAAGACCTAATGCAATACAAACTTGGATCAACACCTATGAACCATCTAGCTACAATATACCCAACAAAAGCATAGACACCAAAGATCCACACAACAACTTGGGCACACAAGAAGCCCCACTAGCAACCTAAAGTAATAATGAAAGAAATAGTAAAACTGGCATCTATCAACATCAAAACCTTCAACTTACCTTCCTTTTCCTTCCTTGTTAAAGAGGCATGATCAACTAGAATAACAAAGAATATTTGTTAGAGGGGAAAGCCCTATCTCACTTCTAAAGTACGATATAAACCATGAAGAAGGGAACTATTTCTTAAAATGTCTCATAGCCTCGTACTCATAGTTGTGGTATACAACACAACCATGAATAAGACTCTAATCGATGCACTGTGTTGGACTCCGAGGATCTTTCAACCTAGTGCTTTGATATCATCTTTGTCACGACCCAAGGCTAGATCCTAAATGTGACCGGCGAATGGAGAACCCAAAGGAACCCCAAACAAGCCTTATAGCATATCATCATACATCCTTGGTTGTGAAAGCAAGATAAATCAACATAAGAAACATAAACGAGGGAAATTGGGACTAAGTAAGAGAGACTTATATTTAAATAGCTTGAATATCATAAGTGAGTAAAGCTCAAGCATAATATATATCTTTTCCAACAACACCTTTAACATAGAACTTAGTGGCTGCCAAAACAAGCAACCGAGCTTATCCTCACAGTCAAAGTATACCAAAAAGGAAAGATAGTCCTTAATACATAGCAAAAAAACATAGATATTTCCCTTGGACATGAGGACTCACCAACAATCTTGAATAGATACCAGTAGCCACATAGAGGAGGATGATGAGCAAATGGAGCTCCAGTCCCTACATGGTAACATCATGTAGGCATAGAGTATGCATTAGTACATTTAAATATGCTAAGTATGTAGGATACAATACAATAATAAATAGGTAACTTAGTCAAAATGCATAATCATAGGCAATGGATAGCATAATAACAATATGACATCTATGAATAGTGCGTTAATTAAAATAATACTTATATAAAATATAGTTCATAAGTAGAAAGAGATCATTCTTTGGTTAATGGGCTTACCACCTCTCATTCTAGGTGATTGAGGTATCAAACCCTTAAATTGGTTATTAACATACACCACCCATCTCTAAGGTGATTGAGGTATCAATCCCATAATTTGGTTAATGAGGTGTAAACCCCTCCATTTGGTTAATAAGGTATCAACCCCTCAATTTGGTTAATGAGGTATCAACCCCTCAATTTGGTTAATGAGGTATCAACCCCTCAATTTGGTTAATGAGGTGTCAAGCCCTTAATTTGGTTATGGTCAATTCAATACTACATAGAGAAATACCATATATACCTACTCTTCTTTTCATGAATAATTTTCATGAAATCAACACATATTTATCCTTCTTTGATCATCATAGAGTCATTCTTAATGTAAGACAAGCATTAGACCTTCAATTCCTCAAGAAACCCTAGCCAGACATTTTATCAAACACTTGGCGGGTGTGTAGTGTTAGTGTAAAACCATGCAATTCAAGAGTGAAATCATACATGAAAATCCATTGTAAATCCATCAATCAACACCTTGCAACATCCTCAAGTAGTATGCATCAAAACCCCTTATCAAATCCAACATTAGATCCAAGATTTATAGCTAAAAATGTGCTAAAACAATCATGCTTTCATAAATCCTAAATCACTATGCAGTAAATTTCTTAATATTCAAAACCCACATATAAAATCATCTTTAAATTATGCAATTTAAGTAGAAAAGAGGATTAGACACCATGGGTGAAAGGAATCAATGGTTGAAACCCACATACCTTGACTTGGGAGAATTTGTTGAAGAGGACTTTAATGGAGACTTGAAGCTTGAGTGAAATCCTTGATGCAATCCGTAAGGTTGGTCTTGAGCTTTGGGACTTGAATTTAGGGTGAAATATGAGTCTAAGTGTTTGAGATATTGGGTAATGTATAGCATGATATGTGTAACACCCCACACATTACATGTATGATGCATATGAAACATGATATGGACTTTCAAATTAATGCCAATTTTTAGAAGTGCTTGAATCTTGCATTAAAGGGCGATATGTGTATCTAATGCTTAAAAGGGTCGAGTGTATACATGTTTTGTGTCAAATTGAGGAGATTACAACCTTAAATAAAGTAAGAGAATTGAGGTGCTTGTACGACTTAGGAAGCTAGCGGGTGAGTCACCTACTGCTTAGTTTAAACTTCCTAGCTAAACGGAGACGAGGCCCGATGTCGAATTTGTCCAAGTCCAATTATGAATGGAGTCCATGTTAAGAGTGTAACTTTATCCCACATTTTAGCATCATAAATGGAACTTATAATAAGCCCAAGAATAGTATAAAAAGGGCCCAAATACATCACAACCCAATTAGGTAATTGAGCCAAAGTTAATTAAGAGAAAGAAAAGGAGATGGACAGCCAAGGCCCATCAACTTGGAGACCCATTTAGGCCCAAGTGTAAGGGCCAAGCTGCTGCATCACCAAATTTCCAATACAAGATAATATGTGGTTAAAATCCCAAGCCAAAGTCGGCCAAAGTGGCCCTTTAAAAGAGCTCCAAAACAGCAACTTATTCTATTAACGTTAGAACACAATTTTCAGCTTTCTTAAGGAAATCTTTTCTCTCCTTTCTTCGCTTCAAAGAGCAGCCCAAACAACCCTCTTTATAGTCTGCAAAATTAAATTCTTATATGATATCACAATTGTGCTCTTGATTAGAACTTGTGGGCTGGTGGATGGTAGGCTATTGCCTCACTCCTTCATGACTATTTTGGTACTATTCTATGACTATTTTAAGATTGTTATTATGTATAAATGTTTTAAGGACAGTTTGGTTAAATTTGGGATAGGTTTGGAATTGTCGACGTCGAAATGTAGTGAAAAGGTGTAATGCTTCCATACATAGTCACCTTCAAATCTACATACATACGTGGATACCAAGTATATGAGTTCTTGTTGCCAAATAAAGTTCATAAGTTATTTCATATCATACGCATTTCATTATTTGTGTAACATACTCTTTTCATTATCATATTGTCTTGTATGGCTATCTATATGTCACATGCTCCATACACAGTTCAATAGCTCCAATATAATGACCACCAAAAGATCATCTCAAAGGTAATTAAAAGGTAAAGTATATTGCTTATAGATAGGTGGTAGCCCGAGGGGTGGAAGAATCACCTAGCCAGGGATGATCCTATCACGAGGGGTAGCCCGAGGGGCTAAGGAAGAGCCTAGCCAGGGATGAACCTGATACTGTTTACTACTGATCAGTTGGTCATTTATAGTATATAATGTGCATGGATTTTACAGTAAAGGTAAAGTGATAAAAAGAACATAAAGTACATGATCCCACAATATAACTAAAGGGTGGTCTCTTATCATACATCAGTGCATAGTTTCATTTGAGTTGTTATTTCATATACTGTATTTCCTGCCTTACACATTTAGTACATTATCCTGTACTGAAGTCCCATACAGGGGACCTGCATTTCATGCAGCAGGTATAGGTGCTAGTAGATCTCCCCAGTAGGAGTATACGATATCTAGCTGTGGTTACCAAGCTCCAGGTTGCTTCGGGGCTTTGCATGTCTAGAGCTTATATTTTTGTGTTGTACAGTTAGTCGAGGCTAGCTGTGCTTACCAAGCTCCAGGTTGCTTCGGGGCTTTGCATGTCTAGAGCTTATATTTTTGTGTTGTACAGTTAGTCGAGGCGAGGCTTGTCCCAACCCTTATCAGATACTTGTTTTTACCTAGAAGCTTTGTGGACTATGTAAATTAAAGTGTGGTTATGTCTTATACTTTAGACAACATGGCCCCATGGCCTAGACATATGCATTTCCTTTTGGCTTGTCATTAATGTTTACCTCCTTAAAGGCATGTTGAGTGTAGAAACACCTTTTAATATGTGTAGAAAGTACATGGATACTGGTTGGTTCTCCCGATCCTTATCGGCTATGGGTGCCGATCTGCCTTAACGGGATTAGGGCGTGACAATATGAGGGTGAAATAAGGTTAAGTATAGATATTTTAAGGTATGGGAACCCTTAGGCGCAAGACTTAAAAGTCTTGGACCGAAGTCAAGAGAAAATAGGACCAAAATGGACTGCTCACTAGAATTGCATTTTCTACAGAAATGAGTTCCACGAAAATGGGCATAACTCCTTCATCTGAACTCGAAATGAGATGAAACCAAGTGCATTAGAAAGCTAATTCAAAGAGCATTAATTTGATAGCTCATGATTCCTCAGTTCTTTGTGTTCTATGTGATATGCACCTTCAAAGTTGACCCTCCTAAATTGCATTTTTGTGATTTTTAGATTTTGAAACGGTTACTCTAAAATTCGGGTTAGACCCATTTTCCACTTAATTTGACCCCTTAAAAAGGAATATGAAGTCAACAAATATTTAGATATATGAAAATTAAGATTCTGGGCACTTTCGAGTCACATTGTTGGGCACTTTTTGGGGTCGTTTCAATAAACCACCTCTAGTAGCCCTAACAGAAATGAAAATGCAAAGTCACCAAGCCTTGCTTGAAGACTTCTATTTTACAAGGATGATATAGGTATCTACAGTTGGAAACTCAGTGGATTAGTCATGCTCTGGGATGACAAAATTCTGGAACTTGACGATATATCCACGACAAATCAGGAAATCCATGCAATGATCAAGGGATGCCTTATTCAAGATTCTTGGCTATTTTCTTGTATCTATACTAGAAATTATAGAAACCATAGGTGTATCCTATTACAAAACCTTAGAGCTATAACGGACAACTATGAGGGTATGTGGCTAATAGGAGGTGACTTTAATGAAATCATGAGTCGTACAGAAAAAAAAGGCAGCAGACCAATGAATACTGCTACATCTGGGGACATGTGGAACATGGTACAATACTGTGAATTAATAGACCTAGGCTTTAAAGGAAATAGGTAGACATGGCTAATTAAAAGATACAAGAATAAATGTACCCTTATATACGTAAGACTTAACAAATTCTTAGCTAACAAAAAGTGGGTCCACCAATTCCCAAACTCCCAAGTAATCCACCTACCGTGGACTCATTCATACCATTACCTTTTACTGTTTTTATTGTATAATGACATAAACCCTAAAGCAGAAAAAATTTTTAAATTTGAAACCATGTGGATGTGACATCCAAATTTGAAAACCCTTGTATCTAGTGCATGGTCAGCTATGACTAACTTACTAGAGGTTATTCCATACTTCACTGAGAAACTTAAGTGATGGAATAAAAACACCTTTGGCAAAATTTTCTATAAGAAAAGACAACTATTGAGATGAATAGAAGGAATCCAAAAAAGACAAAACCTAAGTTCAAATACCTTCCTTCAAAATATAAAAATCTTCTTAGTCCAAGAATACAATCTTCTCTTTAAAATGGAAGAAGATTACTAGAAACTCAAATCAAGAATAAATTGGATTAGTGATAGAGACCTAAATACATGTTACTTCCACACTACAACTCTAAACAGAAGACGATGAAATAGAATTCTTGCTCTAAAAGACAGTCAAGGCCAATGGCTATATGACCAAGGGAAAATCCTTCGAGAAGTTTCATTCTAATTCAAGAAACTCTTTACCATAGATAGTATATCATCCCCAAAAAACCTACCTCTGCCCTTCTGTCCTCTAGCTACCAACCTAGAGTCTCTGGATAAGATCCCTTCGGAAAATGAGATCCACAATATAGTGGAGATCTTCCAACTCCCTAAAGCACCAGGGCTAGATGGCCTCCATCATATTTTCTACCAAAAATACTGGCCCCTCCTAGGAGAAACCGTTACCAAAATGTGTGTACAAGTGTTTAAGGACAAAAAATTCCTGAAGTTATAAATAAAACATATACTATCCTTTTACCAAAAAGCCAAGAGGACTCAATATTAAAACTTTTTTGACCTATACACCTTTGTAATATCTCCTATAAATCATCTTCAAAGTGATAGCACTTAGACTCCGATCTATCATGAACTGTATCATTGGACCTTGCCAATCTAGTTTCCTAAACAAATAGGCAAACTACAAATAATACTATCATTGTGCAAGAAATGATCACTATATTCAAAAATAAACAAAGGAAAAAAGCCTATATGATGATAAAAATAGATCTTGACAAAGCTTTTGATAGGCTAGAGTAGTCATTTATTTATGACATACTCCTACATTTTAGCTTCCCTATTAATTTTGTTAGACTAGTCATGCCCTGCATATCCACAAGCGAAATAGCCTTATCTAGTGAATGGAACAAGAACTAACTTTTTTGAACCTTCTAGCGGAATAAGACAAGGAGACCCAATATCACCTTACATTTTTATTTTATGCATGGAGAGACTATCATGAGAAATTGAACAAGAGGTGAGTAGGAAGAAATGAACACCAATAAAGCTTTCTCCATGGGTCCCACCAATATCTCACCTTGTCTTCGCGGATGACATCATCCTAATGGCCCACACAGACTTATAAAACTGTGAAACAATTACTACTATATTAAATACTTTTTGCTCCAAATCTTGACAGAAAATAAACCATGACAAGTTCCATTTACTATTCTCAAAAAGATGCCAACTAGATCTAAAGAAAACTATAACACTAAAACTACGAATAAAAACCACAAATTTCATAGGCAAATATATGGGCTTTCCAGTAATACATAATAAGGCCACTCCGAAAGATTTCCAAAGTATCATAGATAACCTAATTCTAAACTAGCAGGGTGGAAAACTAAATTTTTAAACCTTGCAGGAAGAACTACCATAGAAAAATCGACCCTAAATAGCATTTCCACAAACATAATGCAATACTTAAAACTGCCTTCCACTATTACAAAAAGATAGATCAAATTCAGAGAAACTTTATATAGGGTAGCAAAGCCTCTAAACAGAAATTACATCTTATAAACTAGCAGAGAGTAACAAAAAGGAAACTAGAAGGTAGACTAGGGCTCCAACAAGCTAGACCCAAAAACATGGCCCTATTATCAAAACTAGCATAGAGGGCCTTTACAAATCCTGCCAGTCTCTAGGCATCAAATCTAAAATCAAAATACTCTAAGGGAAACCTCTACTCTACATCAAGGGCAAAAGGCAATCACAATAGACTCTGGAAACACTTAATTGAGGGATGAAATATATGCTACAATAGAATGGACAATAAGAGATGGTAGCTCCATCAACCTACTAGAAGACCCATGATTACCAACCCACCAACCCCTAAGAAAACAAAGTCAAGGCCCTTTAAATATAGGTGAAGAAAATTTATCAGCAAAAGATCTAAGATAAGGGGACCAATGGACCTTGTACCAGCTATCACTTCCCCACGCAAATAATATCATCAACATCATAAGGAGTACCTACGTACTCAGCAACCCATTCTCAAAACACAAAATAGTTTGGGCACACAACCCAAATGGTATGTTCACAGTAAAATCTGCATATAATCTCATATCTAATCGCAGAACTAGTCTAGAACCAGAAAAGTAATTCTCCTGGATCTGGAAGCCTACAGTGCCCCAATAAAATAAAATTCTTTATTTGGCAGTGCCAGCACGATCGACTCCCAACTAAACATCACCTTCACATAATAGGCCTTGACATAAGCCCTCAATGTCCCTATTGTGAAGTCCTCGAAATGTGTAGGCATATTTTCCTTGAACCAGAAACCTCTGGAGACAATAGGGAGTTCTATATAAAATAAATCAAATAATAAATTTTGGAGAAGCCAATTGGTTAAATCAATTGGCAAATCTCCAGCTTACAATTAAACGAAAATGACATTGGAAGGATACCTTCCTATTCTATGTCTAGAATATTTGGTTAGCATGGAATAAGCATATCTTTAGAAATACCCAACGAACAAACCTAATGCTAACCCCTTTTATCCATGCTATGGAATATAAGGCACTAGTAGGAAAACAAGCCACAATAAAAAAACCAACCACTGAATATGTCAAATGGAACCCCCCGATAGTAGGATACAAACTTAATATGGATGGTTCATATATAGGTAGTACCAAGATAGGGGCTATTGGAGGGTGTATTCAGGGACTTTAATAGTGACTGAGTACTGGGCTACATGGGTAATACCATGGAATCAAATAATATCAGCACTGAGTTAATGGTGCTTTTGCAGGGCCTGAAATTAGCCATATCAAGGAATGTTAGACCCCTAAAAATTAACATGTATTGCAAGGATATCACCCTACTAATTTATAATAAAATTGAATCTAAATACTCTAATATGTTGATTGGTTGCACAACTTTTCTTCACCAAAATGGGGAACCCCCCCAACCCTCCCAATTTGGCACGACTATCGTGAAGATAACAGTGTTGCAGATGCACTTGCTAAGGAGGGAGAAAATATATACATATCTAATCCTCTTACTATTTAAGAAGAACCACCATCTTTTGTGCAACCAAAGCTGGATGCTGACAAAGAAGGGACAATTTTTGTTTGGCTTAAACGACAAATGACCAGTAGTAGGCCGAGCTCTGAAAATGAATGCATTACTTTTGTTTATTCTGCTCCCATGGAGTGTCGTTCCAATAGAGCAATGCACTGCCAATACTTTGTAATGAAGCATATTAACTACTAATATAATATCTCTTGTTTTAACCAAATAAAAAAACAAAGAATAAATAAATTTGTCTAAGAATTTAGGAAAGCCCATAACACATAGAAAAAAAGAAAGAAGCAGGGGGAAAAACTTATTGAATTTAACAAACACAATATTCAAGCTAGAAGATTAGTTGTAATCGAAATATAAAATAACAATAAGAGATGAATTCACTATTCTTATAGAATAGAAAGAGGAGAAAAAGCAAAATTATAGATCCAAAAATTATATATATTTTCCTTATTTATAATCCAAAAATGAGAGGACAAACACAACATCCCATTATTGTACTCATACTTATGAAAGGTGTACTATGGATACATAGCATCCCAGTATTGTACTTACAGCTATCAAAGGTGTACCGTGGCTGTCCTAAACATTCTGCCCAACATAATTGGCTATTAAACACATGGAAGCCATATATGTTTCTGCATGTGAACATCAATTTTAAAAGTGTTTCATTCTAACAAATTCCAATTAGGTCCTTTTCAAGGCAGAAAGAAAAAAGTGGCGAGTTCATGTTGGTAAATTGTTCTTCAAGATTTCCTTCGTACAAACCCAGATTGAGTCTCATCCAAGATAGAAATTGGTGAGTTTTTTATGTACCTACTTTTCGCTGTAGAAATTGGTGAGTTTATGGTGCTAATTCGCTATAAAATTGTTGATTCTTTGAGTTTTGATGTAGCAAAATTGGGGTTTTTTTGAGTTTTGAACATATTATTCTTCTTGTGTTGCTTGGTGAGTTTATGCTGCTAATTTTTCACTATAAGATTGAGGGTTTTCTGATTTTCAAATATGTTGTTCTTCGATCTTACTTGGTGATTTCTTTTCTATTTGTCTAAATATGTGGGCAGACTCATGATTGTGAAATTGATTGTTCAGGGTTATTCCATGTAAGTATCTGCCCTTAATTTGGATACCTATTATCATCTTCATTTTGCTCTTCTGTTTCCCATATTTTAGCTAGAAATTGAAAACATCTCTAACTGTTGTGGTTCTCTACTTCTTCTTCCTGAAATATATTACTGTCAAAAGATCTTTGGTGGATATATGGTGCAAAGATTGAACATTGAAGGAACAACATATGTCACTCATGATTGGACTTGTAAGGTCCAAACAATAGCACCAGAAGTTTTGTGAATAGTACTTTATATTGGGTTCATCTATTAATACGTGTACTTTTTTAAAGCAAATCACATATACAGATTTTGTTCATCTTCTCCGTCCAAAATTTTAAGTTAAAAAATGTCTTTCTTCTTCTAGTTTCACCGGACATCACAAGGCTTTCCATGAGGTTACCATTCTCCATACGCATTGCCTCTTTCATTCCCCTTTGGCCTTTTCATGATTTATTAAAATTGAGTGTTTTACTTGTTAACAAGCTTTTCTCCTCCTCCTTCATTCACATTTAGGGCTTTTTCACTATTCTCACAAGTTCTACCCTGAGAGAATCGCAGTGGTATCTACGACCATCATTATCTCTAATTTTATTTATTATTTTTATGATAGGGCTTATTTTATTGATTTTATATTCTATTGGTTTGATTTTCCTAATCTATTTGGCCGATCTATTTGGCCTTTGTATTGCGGTAATGTTGCATGCACCAAATTTAGAGTTAATTGGGTGTTGTTTTTCTGATTCTTTTGCTTGTTCTCCTGTATTTTAAATCTTTTTTAAAAAAATAATTGGTTGTTGAAATTTATTGTTCCTTTTGCTTTGTTGTTGATAAGTGTGATTTTTCAACATCAAAGACATAATTATATATTGTGAGCAGTTGAATGTATCACTTATCTAATTTTTAGCTCTAAAAACCATTGAATGATGGCCAATTTCAGGAGTATCAAGTTGAACTTATCCTAATTTTTAGCTCTAAAATAAATTGAATGATGACCAATTCTAGAAGCATCAATGAAATATGAATCTCCACATCAAAGACATTCTCACGACCCAAGCCTAGGGCCTAGATATCACACAGCAAATAGGAACCCGAAGAGACACAAACAAGCATCTTAGCATATCAATCACACATCCTTGGTCACAAAAGCAAAATAAAAAACAACAAGAGTTATAATTAAAAACAAAGCGGGACTGTCACGTCCCAAACCTAGGTCCTAGACGTGACTGGCGAATGGGGACCCGAAGGAACCCCAAACAAGCCTCATAGCATATCATTACACATCTTTGGTCACGGAAGTAATTAAAATGATAATAAGAGATAAGCATAAACAAGGGGAATCGGGTCTAAGGTAAAGAGCTAAACACTTGAATCACATAAATGAGTCAAAGCTCACGCGTAATACATAATTTGTCCAACAACAACTCTAGACATAGAACTTAGTGGGGGCCAAGACAAACAACCGGGCTCAGTCAAAGCTCAAGTGTAATACATAACTTGTCCAACAACACCTCTAGATATAGAACTTAGCAAGGGCCACGACAAACAACCGGGCTCACCCTCATAGTCATAAGTATTCAAAAATATACAAGATGTAGTCTGAACATAAGCATGAAAGAAGATAGATATTGTCCTCGGACATGAGGACTTACCAAAACCTAGCTTCAACAATCCGTCTAGCCATGAGGAGAATCAATAAGGGCTCTGATTCCTACATGGTAACATCATATAGGCATAAAGTATGTGTTAGTATGTTTGAATGTACAAAGTATGCGGGGTGCAATGCATGTAATTTACCAAAACCTGCATATCAATGTTAAATGACAAGACACATAATATCAAGTATGCGGGGTGCAATGCATGTAACTTGCCAAAACTTGCATATCAACGTTAAATGACAAGGCACATAATATCGAAAGAGTTGACTTTCAAAGAATGTAATATAATGAGATGCTATGAAAGTCATGATGCATGAAATGCAAATGATGTACTTGTTTACATATATATTGGGGATGTGACCTCAACCGACATAAGTGAGACCAAGCAGGTTATTACTTGGAATCTCGATAAAATCCCCTCATCGGTAAAGAGGTGATCTACTTGCCAAGGGTAGACCGAGTAAGACCAAGCAGGTTATTACTTGGAATCTCGATAAAATCCCCTCATCGGTAAAGAGGTGATCTACTTGCCAAGGGTAGACCATACTTCACCTTACGGGACAACAACCTCTTCGTATGAAGTAACCTTTCTTACTGGACAACTCCCTCTTCGGATAGGATTTTTACAAAATCATAATTCAAATCATTTCTTCTCCTTATGGGACAACTCCCTTATTGGATTGGAAACCTATACAAGGCACATAGTTCAAGGAAAGGGAGAGGGCCCTTGGGGATAGCCCTAACGCCCCTAATCCATCAGTGCTAAGTCTTCATCCCAGAAGAATAGATATACGTATACATATATATTCATACTTTCAAATGATGTGGATCATTCTCAAAACCATTTCAATGCATTCTGAGGCTTAAAGGCCAAGACATAATTTCATAGTGTATATACTCATACATAGGAATAGCCCATTCATATACGAAATGGTGCAAGCAACGAAAATGCTCAAAGAACCAAAATCAAAGACATACATGTGATCACAATATTGTCATAACCAACATTTTATCAAAATCATACCATAGAACATAATTGGGCCTAACACATAACATAATTCCTATAATAATCCATGTACATAAATGCATATGCTATGAATAATGAGAGAATGGCATGGGTAATTAGAATTCAATATGAAATCAACAATATAATATGAAATTCAATCGAAAACATAATTAAATCCACATTTAAATTCATAGTGTAATCACCCATACATTTAGAAGTCTTAAAGGGGACATTCATACTTGAAATTCCATTAACCCCAGAGAAGATCCTCATGTAATAGTTTAAATCACATTAAAATCATGAAATAAAACTACCCATACATAGTTAAAATTTTAGGATTCATAATCTTTAAAACCCCGAAATCAAAGTAACTACAAATCCATGAGGTTGCTAAAAATAATTTTTGAAATTGAGTTTGGGAAGAAAGGAAGCTTGGAAGTGAGTCTTAGAATCAAAACTTATTCTTAGGTTTCCTTGAAATTTAATTGGAGCTTAATAGAGGCTTTTGAGAGGATTTAGGAGTGTGATTGAGATGAGAGTAGTGAGTTTTATCCTTGGAACATTGTTTAGGCCTTTTTGGAAGGTTAAGATAGCATTGGAAGTCTTAAAAGGGCATTAGAGTAATTAGCATTTATGAAAATACCATTAGTGAACGGATGGAAAATTTGGCAAAATGGTGCCCCATGGAAGATCCCATGGTTCGTGTGGCACTCCATGGGTCGTGTCGAGTGCCCGTGACAAGGTACTTGGTATAAAATTTGAAGTTGGAAATCAATTGGAAAATGACGTCTCGTCGCGACTATGGAGGCCTCCATGGTTCGTGTGGAGCCTCACGGGTCGTGTGGAGGCTTGTGGCACCATACTTGGTGTTGGACAATATTGTCCATGCTCCACGCCAAGGACCACGAGTTGTCCACCATGATGGGTCGTGGTTAGGGGCATGGCACAACACTCAGAAAGAAAACTCCCCCAAATGCCCACTATTCCTGTCTTGTACTCACCCCATGACCAGTGGCAAGCCATATGGCCCATGCCACTGGTCTTGCCCCGTGCCTTAGGCCAAAAATGGCCTTTCCAATTCAAGACACCTCACACGGTCCGTCCAAGACACCACTGCCCATGGGGCTTCACTGCATGGGAGGGTGTCATGAAAACAATCATAACTCCTTCATCTGACATCGGAATGAGCTGAAACCAAGTGCATTGCGATGCTAACTCAAAGGGATTTCATTTGACATGTTGTGGGACACCCAATTCAAAATTTTATAAGAGTTATGCTTGTTTAAAGTCAACCCTTCTACCGGTACTTGTGTCTAACTTAGCCAACGAAAATCCTTTTGAACTTGGCTTGTCGTAGGGACCGATGACAGCCGTAAATTATATAAGGTTGATTCTCGGTCCTTACATCATCTCCCCCTTGGGAACATTTTTCCTCAAATGTGGAAGAACAAAGCTTGAAAGACTTGACTTAGAACACAAAACCTCCAGCCATGTGATCAATGAATAGTTTACCAGTTGAAAATCATAAAGTAGACGCTTAGGTAGATTATAAAAGATAGGGATGTCGCCTTATCATGATTGCTTCGGCATCTTCGATGGTAGTTTCAACTTGTAGTTTTCCTCAATGGGTCTTGACGAATGCTACACCTTTGTCATTCATCTTTTCCACCCTTTCCATCCATACCTCAACCGGAACCTTCTTCTAAGTCAACTTATCCTCCACAACACCCACAACCTCAAAGAGTTCTATAGCACTAGAGTCACCAACACATCCCCTCAACCTAGAAGCACGAAGAATCGGACAAATAACTTCCCTATTCATAGAAAGTTCCCATACCTATGCAATCTTACCAACCTCTGTCTACATTCTATAAGGACTCACACCCTAAACTCAATTGTCAACCTTAAACATGTTTAGTCCACTTAGTACCCTAAACCACCATCTCCCCCTTGGGAGACAACCTCTACTCTACCATCCTTTCACCCAAAACTTCCAACTCTAATAGGGCGGAATCAAGGCCTCGCTTAAATTAGACCTCCTCAACCCAAGATGACTTACCACCAAGAACACTATACTACGATTCTCAACTTTCCTCAACCTAACTTCAAATCGAACCAACCGATGGATCCCACTAGTCACCTTGTTATCGCCATTATCCACATGTGCTAGGCTACCCCTAGATACCCCACTTAGAGCATCAACCATAACATTAGCCTCAACGGGGAAATGTCGCACACTCATATCACAATCCTTAAGCAGTTCTAATTAACCACCTTGTTATTATCCTCAACTCACACCTATCATATTTAGCAAACAACCTCTCATCTCCCAAGACTTGCAATACTACCCCCAAGAGATTCACAAGCTCTAAATAATTCAATACTCCATTGCTAGAGTCCATCCTAAACATGCCAAGGTAGGGTTTTTAAGACCCTATTCATGAAATCCATAAACACAACTGGTGCATAAGCCCACCAAACAACACTACTAATATTCAAAATGCTCATTCCTAGTCCGAAAGGACACTTAGGGATATCATCCACACTTAGAAATGAAACTCGAACGTCAAATCAACCTTAGAGAAGTGACTAATCCATTTTAGTTGACCAAATCGATCCACCATCCCTACCCATCATAATAAAACCTTACGGGCTTCTACACTCATTAGAAACATGCCATGCAAGTAGCCCAAACTATCCCAAGACCCTCAACCCGACAAGCTAAGTCTAACCAAGATCACAAGACAAGACCTAACATAGTACAAACTCGTATCAACACCTATGAACCTCCTAGAAACCATATACTCAAGAAAAAGGATAGACACCAAAGGTCCACACAACAACTTGGACACACAAGAAGCCCCACTAGCAACCAAAAGAATAGAGAAGAAGTAGTACCACACCAGGCCTAACAATGCATGCACATCAAAGCCAAGGAAACTTTAACTTACAAGTAATAGCATCGGCCATCTCATCCCCTCCTTAAGCCACTTGATCAATATGACCACCTCTATCCAAAGGTCGACTACCCTTACACTTCCTTAGAATATATGGACAATCAACTAGCTTGTGACCCACTTTACTACATCCATAACAAGCATGAGTCCTCCTCAAGCATGGACCACCATGCTTCTTTCCACACCCTTGACACTTGGGATTAGTCATCCCACCATCACCTCCTTCTGGTTAAGCAAGAGAACAACCACTAACTTTACGCCCATATCCGCCACAACCTAAGCAAGCATTAGACTTCTCCAAACATAGGCCGCTATAGCCCTCCCCATAGTTTCGGCATCTAGGCCCTTTCACCCCCTCATCACCTCTTTTACCCTTCTTATGCCTATAAGGACAATCTATTATCTTGTGACCCTCCCTTCCACAACCATAACAAGTATTGGTTTTCTTTAAGCACGGGCCATCATAGCATCTACCATATTTTAGGCACCTAGCATAAGGCACCACACCACCCCTATCTCTCTCCTTGGAACCTTGGAACTTACCCTCAACATGGGCCCTCTTGGCCTCATTACCTCTCCTCTCACCGCTAGATGTCTCAGGAGCTCCCACTTGTAAATTGAGTTGAGTTGCCAATGTTGTCACCGCTTTGGCCATAACCCATAAAGCATTACGAATCTCCGCATTCCATATATCGCCATCTTAAGTAGCGTGAGACATATCCTGAAATATAACAATTAGAGATTAGTAATAAGACCTAGGGGATCTAACTCTATCGCATGACATAGATCATGAAGAGGTGAAACATTTCCTAGAACACCTCATAGCCTCTTATTCATAGTTGTGGTGCGCAACACAACCATGAATAAGACTCTAATCGATGCAGTGTGTTAGACTCCAAGGATCTAACAACCTGGTGCTCTGATACCATCTTGTCACGCCTTGAACCTAGGGCCTAGACGTTACCGGCGAATGGGGACCCTAAGAAATCCCAAACAAGCCTCATAGCATATCATTGCACATCCTTAGTCGCAGAAATAATTAAAATGAAAATAAGAGATAAGCATAAACAAGGGGAATCAGGTCTAAGGTAAAGAGTTAAACACTTGAATAACATAAATGAGTCAAAGCTCAAGTGTAATACATAACTTGTCCAACAACACCTCTAGAAATAGAACTTAGAGGGGGCCACAACAAATAATCGAGCTCACCCTCATAGTCATAAGTATTCAAAAATATACAAGATATAGTATGAACATAAGCATGAAAGAAGATAGATATTATCCCCAGACATGAGGACTCATCAAAAGCTAACTTGAACAATTTGTCAAGCCACGCGAAGAATTAATAAGGGCTTCGATTCCTACATGGTAACATCATGTAGGAATAAAGTATACATTAGTACATTTGAATATACTAAGTATGCAGGGTGCAATGCATATAACTTACCAAAACCTGCATATCAATGTTAAATTACAAGGTACATAATATAGAAAGAGTTGACTATCAAAGAATGTAATATAATGAGATGCTATGAAAGTCATGATGCATGAAAGGCAAATGATGCACTCGTTTACATATATATTGGGGATGTGACCTCAATCGACATAAGTAAGACCAAGTGAGCTATTACTTGAAATCCCAATGAAATCCCCCTATTGATAAAAAGGTGATCTACTTGCCAAGGGTAGACCATACTTCACCTTACAGGACAACTCCCTCTTCATATGAAGTAACCTTTCTTATAAGATGACTCCATCTTTGGATAGAATTTTCACAAAATTGCAATTCAAATCATTTTTTCTTCTTACGGGACAACTCCCTCTTCGGATCGAAAACTTATGCAAGGCACATAGTTCAAGAAAAGGGAGAAGGCTCTTGGGGATAACCCTAACGCCCCCAATCCATCGGTGCAAATTCGTCATCCCACAAGAATAGATATACGTATACATATATATTCATACTTTCAACTTACGTAAATCATTTTTGAAACTATTTTAATGCATTCTGAGGCTTAAAGGCCAAGACATCATTTCATAGTCTATATACTCATGTATAGGAATAGCCCATTCATATACAAAATGGTGCAAGCACCAAAAATGCTCAAAGAGCCAAAATCAAAGACATATATGTGATCACAATATTGTCATAACCAACATTTTATCAAAATCATACCATAGAACATAATTAGGCTAACCCATAACATAATTCCCATAATAATCGATGTACATGAATGCATATGCTATGAATAATGAGAGAATGCATGGACAATTAGGAGTCAATCTAAAATCAACAATATAATATGAAATTCAATTGAAAACATAATTAAATCCACATTTAACTTCATAGTGTAATCACTCATGCATTTAGAAGTCTTAAAGGGGACATTCATACTTGAAATTCCATAAACCCCAAAGAAGATCCTCATGTAATAGTTTAAATCACATTAAAATCATGAAATAAACACTACCCATGCATAATTAAAATTTTAGAATTCATAATCTTTAAAACCTCGAATTCAAAGTAACTAGAAATCCATGAGGTTGCTAAAAATAATTTTTTGGTCTCCTTGATTGAAAGAAAGTCAAGGATCAACCCACATACCTTAGACCTCAAGTTCTTTGAAATTGAGTTTGGGAAGAATGGAAGCTTGGAAGTGGGTGTTGGAATCCAAACTTGTTTTTGTGTTTCCTTGAAATTGAATTAGAGCTTAATGGAGGCTTTTGAGAGGATTTGGTAGTGTGATTGAGATGAGAGTAGTGAGTTTTATCCTTTGGAACATTGTCGAGGCCTTTTAGGAAGGTTAAGATAGCATTGGAAGTCTTAAAAGGGCATTAGAGTAATTAGCATTTACAAAAATGCCATTAGTGAACGGATGGAAATTTTGGCAAAATGGTGCCCCATGGAAGGTCCCATGAGTCATGTGGCACTCCATGGGTCATGTCGAGTGCCCGTGACAAGGTATTTGGTCTAAAAATTGAAGTTGGAAATCAATTTGAAAATGACGTCTCATCGCGACTACAGAGGCCTCTACGGTTCATGTGGAGCCTCACAGGTTGTGTGGAGGCATGTGGAACCATACTTAGTATTGGACAATATTGTCCAGGCTCTATGCCAAGGACCACGGGTTGTGGCAGGGGGCATGGCACAACACTTAGCAAAAAAACTCCCCTAAACACCCATCATTCCTCTCTTGTACTCACTCCACGACCAGCCACATGGCCAGTGGCAAGCCACACGACCTATGTCACTGGTCTTGCCTGATGCCTCAGGCCAAAATTGGCCTTTTCCAGCTCAAGACACCTCACACGGTCCGTACAAGACACCACTGCCCGTATAGGTGCTCGTGGGGCTTCACTGCACAGGAGGGTCTCACAAAAATGGTCATAACTCCTTCATCCGACATCAAAATGAAGTTAAACAATATGTATTGTGAAACTAACTCAAAGGGATTTCATTTGACGTGTCTTGGGCCACCTAGTTCCAAATGTGCTAAGAATTATACTTGTTTAAATTTAACCCTTCTACCGGTACTTGTGTCGAACTTAGCCAACGAAAATCCTTTTGAATTTGGCTTGTCGTAGGGGCCTATGACAGCCTTAAATGACATATATAAGCTTGGAAATTTTGGGTCCTTACAGGGACTAAGGGAGATCTTGACATTAATAAAAGCATAAAAGGTCAAGCTCATAGCATAAGTACATCATAATATCCAACAATACCTTTAGCTTGGAATGGAGCGGGGGCCAAGACACTTTCCGAGATCACCCTAAAAATAATAAGTGTTCAACATAAAGAAGTCTCAAAATAGCAAGAGTAATGTACATACTATCCTCGGAGTTGAGGACTCACCAATGCTTATCTCTGAAGTACCAAACTAGCCACGTGGAAGATGATCAAAAAGTGCTCCAGTCCCTACATAGTAATATCATATAGGCATAGAGTGTGTGTTAGTACGTTTGAATGTACTATGTATGCGGGATGTTATGCAACAAGACATAAGCCAATATAGTCAAAATGCATAATCATAAGCAATAGATATATAATCTCATTATAGCATGGATGATCAATGCTCATAATATAACATGCTTGTGAATCATTCATCTTGCATAATATATATAGCATACATATGTAGGAAGAGACCTTAACCGACATAGACCAAGTAACTACAACTTAGAATCCAGGCATGACACCCCTAGATTAAGTGGGCAGGCATGATAGCCCCGGCCATGTGTGGTCTACTTGCCAAGGCAAAAGAATATGATAAGATGAACTATATGGATCCACAAGTATAGTAAGGGTAATAATCATAATCTTATGGTGGCAATAGTTTAGAGAAAAAAGACTTTACATAAGGACCCCTTGAGTCGAGTCCTCATCTTAAGCCTCAATCGGTGCTAAGTAAAATACCATGGAATAGTTGAAATAATCATAACTTGTATAACTTGAAAGAAACATGGAAACATGATATGAGTAGCTCTTGAAACATGTTTGACCTCTAATAGTGAGCCTAACTTGAACATGAAAGTAGATAACAAACATACATAATCCCTTGCTTTAACATGAATGGCTCACAAAAAGCAAAAATCTTGAAATAGGGCTTAACTTGATACTTGCAACATCATAGATAAACCCTTGATTTAACATGAATGGCTCACAAGAGGTAAAAATATTGAAATAGGGCTTAACTTGATACTTGCAACATCATAGATACTTTTCATGAATTGAATACATACTTGACAGCCCTTAATCATCATGCAATCACTTGCTTGTAAAACAGGTAATAGATCATCGATAACTTCAGAATTCTTGTCATGATATTTTATCAAACACATAGTGGATTTATGATACTTATTAAAAATAATGCAATTCAAGAATGAAATAAGATGAGTAAACTTAATGCAAATCAATCCACCAACATGTAGTAAGACCCTCATGTAGGGTACCTTGAAATCCATCACAAAAGCTCATAATAGTTCATAGTTTCATAACTCAAAACATGCATAGTCTCAATAGACAAAATCAATTCATGATATAAGCTTGAAATAGATTGTCATACATAATCAATCAATATTTTATAAAACCCCAACATAATTTATGTTCATAATCCATGATAAGAGATACTCATAGGTAATACAAGTTGTAAACATGCAATTTTCATAAAAAGGAAAGTTTGGGCTCCATGGGTGAAAGGCACCCAATGGATGAAACCCACATACCTCAAGCCTTGAATTCTTTGAGGTGAACTTGCAGTAGTCTTAGAGCTTGAAATTAATCCTTAAGTTCCAAAGTTGAGCTTGAGATCCTTAGATTTGAATGAGAGAATTGATGGAGTCTTAAAGGGGTTTGAAAGAGGGTTTTGTGAGATATAGAGTTGAAATAAAGGGCTAAGTAAGGGTGATTTCACGTTTTAGTGGGCATGGGGCTATGACCTCAATGCCCATGGGCGCATAAGAAAAACTAAGGAAAATGCTGTACTAGTTCGCGCCCT
>DF358522.1:69152-95290 GCA_000787875.1 Solanum virginianum
TAGTTCGCGCCCAGTCCGCGATGTGGATGAAATGCAAAGGAAAAATTACACTTCTTCGCGCCCCTGGCGCATTGCGGCCAGGGCGCGGATGCTCTCTAGAAATCAAAAATTAGCAAAAATTATTTTTCACTACAAGTCTTCTCAAATCCGAGTTATACCCATTTCTACTCATTTTTTCCTCTGATTGAGAATATGAAGTCAAATTTTCAATATCACGCACAAATTTTGAGATATATGTAAATTACTATTATGGGCATTCTAAAGCACATTTTTGGTGCATTTCAATATTTCCTCCTTGGGAACATTTGTCCCCATATGTCAAAGAAACATGCATAAGAGAAGTAATCATAAAGATTTTAGCCTGACATGTATGCAACAAATGCATTTAAACATCATTTTTACAAATCTCAACATGAATGTCAAAAATCACCATAAACGTGTTACCATGAATGTGAATGTATGCAAAATGACATGAGGGCTGAAACTTAAGACTTGAAATTACATAGGAGACTTAAATTAGTACCTTCAGCTTGAAAAGAGTGGAAGAGATATGGGTATCACTTTCCCATGTCCGCCTCGGCTTCCCATGGGGCACTTTCAACTTATTGGTTCCTCCAAAGGACCTTGACGGAAGTTACATCTTTGTTTCTCAACCTCTTCACTTGTTTATCCAAAATCTCCACCGGGACCTCCTCATAGATCAAATTATCTTCTTCAATACCCACAACATCAAAGGGCACTATAGCACTTGGGTCAGTCACACACTTACACATGGAAGACCGGATGAACCATATTCATCTCCATAGGCAACTCCAACTCATATGCAACCTTACCTAGTCTGCTCATAACTTTATAAGGACCCACAAACCTTGTGCTCAATTTCCCTTTCTTGCCAAACCGGACCATACCCTTCATGGGTGAGACTTTCAAGTAAACCCAATCACTAACCTTAAACAAAAGATCTCTTCTCCTCACGTGGGAGTAGGAATTTTGTCTACTTTGGGCTGTTTTCAGTCTCTCCCTTATCAACCTCACTTTCTCCATGGTCTTCCATGACCAAATCCGGACCTAGCAAAGCCATGTCCCCCACTTCAAACCACCCAACTAGGGATCTATAGTGCCTAGCATATAAAGCTTCAAAGTGAGCCAGACCAATGCTTGAGTGGTAACTATTGTTGTAAGCAAACTCAATAAGTGGATGATGTTCATCCTAACTACCCTTAAACTCCAAAACACAAGCTTTAAGCATATCATCAAGAGTTTGGATAGTCCTCTCGACTTGACCATCCATTTGAGGGTGAAAGGTCGTGCTAAGCTTAACCTTGGTACCAAGACCTCTTTGGAAGGACCTCCAAGAGTGAGACGTAAATTGAGCACCACAATCCGAAATGATAGACAAGGGCATCCCATGCGATCTAACAACTCATGAATGTACAACTTGGTATAATCTTCGGCACCATAAGTGGTTTTGACTGGTAGAAAGTGAGCCGACTTTGTCATTCTATTCACAACAACCCAAATAGAGTCAAAGTGTTTTCTAGTTTTAGGCAACCTAACCACAAAATCCATGTTAATCTCTTCCGACTTTCAAGTAGGAATTTCTATGTCTTGCAAGGCCACCCGAACTTTGATTTTCGGCTTTCACTTATTGGAAATTGTGACATCCAGATATGAACTTGGCAATATCTCTCTTTATACCACCCTACCAGTACACGTCCCTCAAGTCTCTATACATCTTTGTAGAACCGAGGTGAATAGAATAGGATGAATTATGGGCCTCCTTCAAGATCAACTCCCTTAAGTCATCAACATTAGGCACACACAACCTACCTTGGTACCTAAGAACACTATCTCCCCCTTGGGAGACAACCTTTACTTTATCATCTTCCCCAAGGCCTTCAGCACTAACAATGTGGGGTCAAGCTCTTGTTTTGACTTTACTTCCTCAATCAAAGAAGATTTAGAACTATTAACAACCACTACACCACCATTCTCAACTTCATCCAACCTAACCCCCAACTTAGCCAACAAGTGAACTTCTCTAGCCATCTCTTTGCCACCATCATCAATATGAGTTAGACTATCCATAGACATTCTACTTAGAGCATCGGCCACAACATTAGCTTTGCCAAGTAATAATGCATACTCATATCATAATATTTAAGGAGCTCTAACCACCTTCTATGCCTCTAGTTAAGATCGTTTTACTTGAACACATATTGGAGACTCTTGTGGTCAGTAAACATATCAACATGAACCCCATAGTAATGATGCCAAATCATCAAGGCAAAACCTTGCTAGTTTACATCAAAACATACCGCAAACCAATCCTTGAGGCATCACAATATGCTACAAACCTTTCCAACCCTTCTGGTGGAGCCAAGATAGGAGCAGAGACAAGCTTATCTTTCAAGGTTTGAAAACACTTTTCACATTTATCGTTCCACACGAATTTTGCCTTCGTTTGGGTCAGCTTTCTCATAAGAGAAGTAATAAAAGAAAAACCATTCACAAACCTCTGGTAGTAACTCACCAAACCCAAGAAACTCCTAATATCCGATGGAGTCAAGGGTCTACGCCAATTTCTAATCACCTTCGTCTTCTTAGGATCCACCTTAATGCCATCAATCGATACTACATGCCTTAGAAAAGAAACCTCTTTCAACAAAAATTCACATTTTTCATATTTAGCATACAACCTCTCCTCTCTCAGGATTTGCAAAACCACACTTAAATGATTCACGTGCTCTTCCTCACTCCGGGAACAAATCAATATATCATCCAAAAAAACCACCACAAACATGTCAAGGTAGAGTTTAAAGACCCTATTCATGAGATCCATAAATATAGCCAGTGCATTAGTCAACACAAAGGACATAACCACAAACTTAAAGTGACCATACCTAGTCTGAAAAGTTGTCTTGGAAATATTACACTCCCTCACCTTCACTTGGTGGTATCCAGACCGAAGATCAATCTTAAAAAGAGGCTAGCGCCTTTTAGTTGATCAAAAAGGTCATCAATCCTTGGTAGAGGGTACTTGTTATTTATGGTAACCCTATTAAGTTGCCTGCAATCAATGCACATTCTAAGAAAACCATCCATTTTCTTCACAAATAATAGCGATGCACCCCAAGGTGACTTACTAGGCCTTATGAAACCCTTCTCCAACAAATCCCTCAATTGATCCTTTAACTCTTTCAATTCTGTCGGGGCCATACGGTAAGGGGGAATGGAAATAGGTTGAGTATCGGGAAGTAGGTCTATACCAAAGTCTATTTCTCTTTTGGTAGGAAAACTGGGAAGCTCATTAGGAAAGACATCAAGAAACCTATTAACCAGCGGAACCGACTCAATAGGAAGGACTTTTGACTCAACATCCCTAACCCTCACAAGATGATAAAGGCAACCCATATAAATCAACTTTTGGGCTTGAAGACAAGAAATGAATCTACTCTTAACCATCATATCATGACTTTCCTACTCTAGAATGGGCTTATTAGGGAATTCAAATTTAACTCTACGGGTTCTACAATCAATAGAAGCATAACATGCATGCAACCAATCTATCCCAAGAATGATATCAAAATCCACCATATCTTATTCAACAAAATCAGAAGGCAAGACTTTATGCAATATGAGCACAAGACAATTTCTATAGACTCTTTTAGCAATAATGGACTCACCAATAGGGGTAGACATTTCATACGGTTCAAACAATAAGTCGGGCCTCACATGAAGCTTTTTGGCAACAAAAGGAGTAATGAAAGAAAAAGTGGCACCTGGATCTATCAATGCATACACATCAAAATCAAAAACCTTTAACATACCGGTGATTTCATCGAGCACCTCATCCACCCTTGCTTTTCTTGAAGAGCATAGAATCTATTTTTCCTTGGAGCACCCCCTTATTGGCCTCCCTTTGCCCTTAGGCCTGTATTAGCACCTTGGCCTTGTGGATGATCATCTCTACTTTCCTTTTGAGCATGTGGTCAATCAATAATCTTGTGACCCACTTCACAACAACAAAAGCAAGCATTGGAATTTCTCAAGCATGGGCCACCTTGATTCTTTTCACATCTTGGGCATCTAGGATTTGTCATTCCTCCATTACCACCTTGGAGTCTTGGGTTAGACACCTTATCATTCGCAAACCTTTTATTAGGAGCATTAGAAGACCCTTGGCCTTGAACTTGTGGCCTTGAGGAGACCGATCGCCCTTGGAACCTAGGAAACCACCTTCAAACTGAGCCCTCTTGGACTTACCACTTCTTCTTTTTCTAAGCTTTTCCCCCCTCTAGTTTCTCGGCATATGTCATGACAAGAAAAATCCATATCACTTACTATCATGGTGATACAACACTGCTTATTAACAAAGTCGGACACTCCCTACCAAAATTTCTTCATCCTTGTTCTAGGTTCGGCAACCAATTGTGGAGCATACTTGGAGAGCTTATTAAACTTGAGGGCATACTCCCTCACAATTATGGAACCTTGCTTAAGGTTCATAAATTCCATAATTTTAGCCTCTCTTAGCTCGATAGGAAAGAACTGGTTGAGGAATACAACTTTGAACTCCTTCTAAGAAATATCATTATATATCTCTCCTCTTCAATCTCCATTGGATGAACCAAATTTGGGCCACACCTTTGAGTTAGTAGGTCGCTAAATCCACTTTCTCTTCCAAATTGATGCCCATGATAGATAGCATATTATACATCTCATCGATGAACTCTTGGGGATCTTCTTCCGGCTTGGATCTGTGGAACTCGGTGGGTTCATTCTTGTGAAAACCCTCACCCTTGAGGCCAAAGTGGGAGCATGAGGGACTTGGGCCCCTTGATTCATTTGGTTAGTCATAGCATGGGCCAACATTGTGATAGCATCTCGAAACTCTTCTTGGGCTACCCCTCCATTTTAAGGACGGGAGAGATCAATTGCTCCTCGGGAGTACGAGCTCTCCTTAGTCTCCCCTTTGGAATCGACATGATCTAAAAAGAAACAAGAGAATTCGTTAGGGGAAAATCCTTATAGTTACACCTAAAGCACGGTATAATCCATGAAGAAATGAAACATTTCCTAAAATGCCTCAGAGCCTCGCATTCATAGTTGTTGCGCACTTCACAACCATGAATAAGACTTTAATAGACGTAGTGTGTTGGACTTTTGCTGACCATTAACAACCTAGTACTTTGATACCAAGTTTGTCATGACCCAAGCCTAGGGCCTAGATGTGACACAGCGAATAGGAAACCAAAGTGACACAAACAAGCCTCTTAGTATATCAAATCACATATCCTTGGTCGTGGAACCAAAGTAAATAATAACAAGAGTTATAATAAAAAAGGAAGTAGGACTAAGGGAGATCTTGACATTCATAAAAGCATAAAAGGTTAAGCTCATAGCATAAGTACATCATAATATACAACAACACCTCTAGCTTGGAATGGAGCAGGGGCCAAGCCATTTTCCGGGCTCACCCTTATAATAACAAGTGTTTAACATAAAGAAGTCTCAAAATAGCAAGAGTAATGTAGATAGTGTTCTTGGACTTGAGGATTCACCAATGCTTATCTCCAAAACAGCGAACTAGCCACGTGGAGAATGATTAAAAGGTGCTCCAGTCTCTACATAGTAATATCATGTAGGCATAGAGTAGGCATTAGTACTTTTGAATGTACTAAGTATGCCGGATGCAATGTAACAATACATAAGCCAGTATAGTCAAAATGCATAATCATAAGCAATAGATATATAATCTCAGCATGGTGTGCATAATCAATGCTCATAATAAAACATGCTTGTGAATCATTCATCTTCCATAATATATATACCATACATATATGGGAAGAGACCTTAACTGACATAGACCAAGTAGCTACAACTTGGAATCCAAGGCATGACAACCCCTCGGTCAGGTGGACGGGCATGACACCCCCCGGCTAGGGGTGGCCTACTTGCCAAGGTGAACCAAACATGATAACATGAACTAGATGGATCCACAAGTATAGCAAGGGTAATAATAATGCTACGGTGGCAATAGTTTAGAGACACTACTCCCCACCCCTGGTGCGTCGCGGTCAGGGCGCGGATGCTCTCTCAAAATCAAAAATTAATGAAAATTATTTTTTGCTATGGACCCTCTAAAATATGGGTTATACCCATTCCTCACATATTTTTGCCCCTGATTGAGAATATGAAGTTGAATTTTAGATATCACGCACAAATTTGAGATATATTGAAGTTACGATGATGGGCATTCCGAAGAACACTTTTGGAGCATTTCAGGCATAATTGTTTAGGCGCTTTTCAAAGATGATACATACTACATATAAAATATGAATCTTTAGGCTCAACATAATCAACTTGTAGAGTTAATACACTGCTAGCCTAGTAGGGAATCTAGTCCCTCAAAACACTATAAGCTAAAACTTGAAGAAAATAAAATAGCAGGAAACAAATAAGTAAGGATTTTACGTGGAAAAACTCCTAGCTCAAGGGAGGAACAACCATCACCTATCACCACAGGATTTCTAAAAACCACATCCGCTAATGAGCAAAGTAAAGAAATACAATGCACTTGTTATTTCTCTACTTCCCACCAAAACAACTTGTACCCAACGCACAACGAATGAGCAACAAAGCTATCTTAGTCTAAACCAATAACCCTTATGAAGTTAGATGAAAACACCAACAAGCCTTTAGACTTACACATAGTCTACAAGGCATACACTGCTCAAAAAAATTAAAACAACACTGATCACACACCTTTATAGTTTAGGTATGATCTTACACTTTAGAACACAACACAACCACTATCAAATAAGAGAACTATAGAAGCCTTCTATCTTGTCTCTCGTCTAGAGCAACTATGTCTTCTCATACAAGGATCCAAGGAAGATCTTTTTAACACGAGAATATTCAATCTGAATTATGCTTGAAAAACTTTTTTTATTCCTTGGACAAGCTCCTTTTATGCTATTGTGGATAACTCTATGGACCACTAGTCCTTCAGTACGCTTCTGATAGATATCTCACCAACCACATTAGCTTTACAGGTTGTATCCCAGGACTAGCTTCAGCAAATCATCCCAATGGTCTACCTGGGTCCCTGACTTAGTTTGTTAATCATCAAAATATTAAAACTCTATGTACTCCATATTCTTAACAATTTCTCCTTTTTTGATGATGACAAACTTTGCCTCTTTGATCTACCTGTTCCCTACCTCTTCCCCCTGAACTTATGCTCCCCCATACATGTTATTTCCCCTAAATATAACATTCTACCTGAATATGATCATATCTTCCCCATTTTGGCATCATTAAAAGGAAAGCAATAAACTAAGATAGGATCACAATCAGAGAATACCAGATACTTGAGAAAGCACAATATAATCAAAATCATAGAAAATAAAAAACATGAATTAGACAACATATTCAAGAAATAGACCATTATCATTCAAGTACCATCCTATCCACAAGCATCCACAACAAAAACATGAACTACGCAGGACCATGCCAAGACCATATAAACAAAAAATTCAAACAACAAGAGCTAGAGACAAGGAAACAAAGGGGAGGGGGATAAACTGAGCTAGGAAACTTATGAACTAGAGGACTTGGTGGCAAGAGACTGGATTAGCTTAGACATACTTGCACTATGGTCCATATGTGCCTCCAAGAGTTGCTGATTAAGAGATTTGACCTTTTAGACCAGTTGTTCATTTTCTTCCTTCAGCGTTTGTATATCACAAGAGCTAGATCCTCCTCCTGACCCTTGAGCCAGCTTAGCATTTAGCAAACTGAGTTCAACATCTTTCTAGGCTAAGGTTGCAGTCAGGTCCTTCACTTGTTCCCTTAAGGCTTTATTATAATCTATAAATCAGAGATAGGTAATGTCTTGGCCCCTGCCTTGAGGTCCCCACACTCACATTCAATCAGAGTGTTGTGTGACAAGGACTGTTTTATAGTTCGTGTGATTCCCCTGCTCAATTCCACCCTACAATATTCAAACACCTTGCTGAGTAGATAACCGTAGGCCAGACCATGCTTCCCTTCAGCCATGTTGAGCACCTTAGTCATGTGCTCCATCATTAGTGCTGGCATATTTTTTCTATCATGGTGCTCAATTTTTCCATCAAATACAGGTCTGCCATAGTAGCTATGGTCCTTTTCTCCATCCTTGGCAATAGAACTTTGTTGACAAACTCAAAATACAGCTGATATTGTCCTTTGAGTAGCTTCTTAGAGACGGTTGAGGGGTTTAGATTTTTCAACTTCTCAGCCTCCTCTAAGAAACTCTTCAAAGGGGGATTTGTCAATGACAATTATGATCCCTCCCTTTTTTACCTTCAATATCTCACTCAGACTATCTTCATCTATCCTGAAGGAAATGTCCCTAACATTCGTTATAAATCCATCATCTTCCTGAATCTTGATATTCAGGGAAAATTCTCTCACTTTCATTTCATGAAGGAATGGCATTGGCCATTCGAACAACTCGTCCTATCCCTAAAAATCAACAGCATCAACAAGCTCATACATGCCTGGGCTATTCTTGGCTGTAGGCTCAAATACTCTATCATTCAAAACTTTCTGGTTTTTAAGCAAACTGATTCACTGGTCCCTGGTTAGAACTTTTTCTGTCTTTCTTTTCATTTATTTACCTGGTCCCCTAGTGGAAGTAGGGTTACTCCTTTTTCTCTTGACAATATCCTTCTTCTGAAGCTTTAAATCCTTAGCCTTTTCAATTCCCCAACTCAGTTTATCCACCTTCTCTATAGATTCAGTCCAATCAATCTCTTTTTCTTCTTCAATGTTCACAACCTGGTTCCTCAAGTATGTCATCCTCAAGAACAGTAGTAGCCTACGTCCTTTTCTTCATGGTATGATTTTGTCTGCTTGTAGCCATGGCATCACCCAATAACTTTTTCTCAGTCTCTCTAGTTGTGTAATTTTGAGCAACAACCTCAGCCTTCTCTAACGCCTTCTATTTTCCTTTTGCCTTCCTGACTTGGTCCTTGTCAGGAACAGGGGTACGAGGAGCATCAGGTTTCTTCATCCTCCATGACAATGGTATCATCCTCCTTATCTGTCCTCTTTTTCTTCTTCAGCAATATTCACTGGTCTAATCTCACTTACTAGCAAGTTCCTAGCAACCTGGTCTAGTCCTTCAACTAGTATGTTGGATTTAATCCCCTTGTCCTCCGTAAGATCTCCCTCAAAATGTTTCTCAAAGAGGGAGGATGAAGTGTGTCCCAGTGAAGAGGTGTTACCCTGGGAAAAGAAGCATCCAGTCCCTGATTGGTTGTTACTCTTTGGGATAGAGATGAAGTTATGTCGGTTCAAAAAAGTTAAATCTATATGACTGGTCCTGAGCATCGACATTAATGAAGTAAGAGATTATGAACAGAATACTAACCTGATAGTGAGTCAAGTCCTTGAGTTAACCTTTTCCTATTCTGATCTTCTAGTCCTATGAAATTGTCAATTTTTGCTAACCTGTAAAGTACAAGATGGCATTTAAGTGATTGTGAATAATTTGTCAGATACCTGTTCAGACCTTTTTAGCCAAGAATATAGGAGAAAATTAGAATCATCTTGACCCTTCATGTTTTTGCTTGATCAGTCCTCGCTTCAGCCTATTTCTTTCAAACTAGCCCCTGTAAAGTGGCTTTATGAAGATATAAGAAATTTGATCCTCTGTACTGCAAGACTTCATGCAAATATTTCCTTTCTCCACCTAGTCCCTGAGAAAGTGATGTCTAACATCAATGTGCTTTGTTCTTTTGTGATGAACTGAATTTTTACCAATGTTCAAAGCACTTGTGTTATCACACATAAGGGGAATAGTGTTTGTCAATACTCCAAAATCCTCCAGTTATTGCTTGATCCACAGTAATTGTGAGCAACAAGAAGCAGCAGCTATATACTTCGCCTTAGCAATAGATAGTGCCACTAAGTTCTGCTTCATGGTCTCCCAAGAGATCAGCTAAAACCCAAAAAAATGTGCCATGCCAGAGGTGCTCTTTCTGTCAACCAGGTACCCTACAAAATCAGCATCTGCATATCCTACTAGATCAAAATAGTCACCAGCAGGATAGTAAAGAGCTAAGCATTCAGATCCTTTGAGATATCTGAGAATCCTTTTAGCAGCCTTCAAGTGTGATTCCTTTGGACAAGATTGAAATCTAGCACATATGTTAGCACTGAAGACTATATCAGGTCTACTGGCAGTCAAATATAATAGTGACCCAATGATTCCTCTATACATAGTTGCATTTACCAAGTTACCAGTTTCATCAGCATCCAGCTTAGCACTTGTCCCTATTGGAGTGTCAATTGGCTTAGCATCCATCAACTGATACTTCTTAAGCAGGTCCTCGATATACTTTTCTTGACTGATAAAAATACCACCAGGAGTCAACAGATTTGGTTGGTTGATTAACCACAACTAGTTAGTACTTTTTCTCCGCTCGAGTCGGAAGTTCAGCGACTTTCATCATTGACGAACACCTGTGCTTATAAGACAAAGAAATGGAGAGCCTATGCATTAAATAAATCGGTAACAATGGATTAGTGGAATGAGGGATCAAAAGACAGATAGGAGATCTAGAGTTAGAATTGAGAAATTCTATGGCTCAGTTCTTTAGTATTCTCTTATTTATTACCTCTGTCTACTATTTAGACAGAATACCTTCACGTATTCTTACTAAGAAACTAAAAGAAGCCTAAAAAACAGAAGAAAGGGTGGAAAGTGAAGAAGAAAGAGATGTAGAAATAGAAAGAGCTTCTGAAATAAAGGGGACTAATCAAGAACTAGAGGGATCCACTGAAGAAGATCCTTTTCCTTCCCTTTTTTTTGGAAGAAAGGTGGGATCTAGAAAAAATTGATGAAACAGAAGAAAGCTCTCGTGTTTAAGACATGAGAATTGGAACCAAGACTCAGTCATGACCTTTATAACCTCATGACCACTTTCTTTCCTAGAGCCTGCAGCCATTATCTTGGCTTTTCAGCTATGGTGACATTATCTGTATGGGGGGGGCAGTGCCAAATCTTTATGGATCATAAGAGCTTGAGGTACTTGATGACACAAAAGGAGTTGAATCGCATTTATCATCTCTTGCTTAGCTCTGATCTGGTGTCGTCGCTCACTATCATGAAAAAGTCTTGAGTTTGATCTACCACTGATTTGTTGTCCACCATTTGGAACTGAAAAAATCATCTAGCAACATATTTTTTTGCTCCAACTTCTTCGGTATCATACTTACTCTGCAACACTTTCCAAATTTTCTTTATGCTAGAGTAAGTTCTATCATAATAATCATAAAAATTGTTAGACAGACAATTAAGAATTTAATTCCGACACTTGTAGGAATTGTCATTATATTTATCCATTTTCTCTTGATGAGTAATGAGTTCATCATTATCCATGAAGAGAATGACAACCTTATTAGGATTCTTCTCAGTTACCACATAAGAAACATTGAGAAGACTCAAGCAGAAAAGTGCTTTACCCTTCCACCTCTTGAAATGATTATCATTGAACTGGAATGGATTATTAAAATCTCTCATCTTGACATCCACGGATTTTTCAATTGTAGCAATTGAATCTCCTTAAAATTGATGATGAAATTACAATAAAATTAGAATTAACAATTGAAAACTGAAATGAAGAAAATAAAAGTTCTTCAAATTGAGGCACGGATATCTCGCTCTCTTTAAGGAGATTCAAGCCCACTGCAACAAAAGTTTTTGCCGGTCCAGCAATATTCTCGTTGACTTGTCCCCTCTAGAATACAAGTATCTTCATATTGTTTAGCCAAACTGTAGGCAGAATAATAAGACTTACAATAACCACAAAAAATTGTTTTCCACCAATTGTAGCAAGTCCAAATAATTGTACTTGTATGTTTCCAAATAAGTTTTGCAAGTTATCCCCCTCTAAAATCAAGAAACCTGTTATGACCATATAAAGTTCAACATTCATCGTTGTGAAGAAAAGCATTATTCCAAAACTTCCAAATGCACGTTCCCCAATGTCGGGGTAACTTGCTATGGTTGGATCAATGTCCATGCATCTTTGAATTAATAAGGAATGTTGAGATGGCGATGTTGAAGAGAAATATTAAGCTTAACCATCCGCCTGATGCTAATGCCTAAGGTATTGAAAGTATGCCAACTCCTGAGGGAAAAACAACTAATAACAATTACTTTTGGTGGAACAAGAATTTTTACTAAAGAAGTTTAAAATATAACAAAATAATTTTAATCATGTATAAACAGCAAAATGTTTTATCAAAAGAGGCGCTTACTAGCTCCGACCCTAGTTATTCCCTCTTTCTTTTTTATTTATCAATATACTAAAAATAAAAAGCATGATTCACAATATTTATTAATTTAGGATATTAAGATTACTACCCCAGAAAGGTATATAGTCATTAATACTACGTATATCAATTCTGACAAAAAAGAAACAATAGACATGTCTCAATCAGCTAATAATTGTACCTTAATACTAAATTTACCTTTTGTAAAAATTGTCGAATTAGGCATAGATATTCTCTATTTAATATGAGAGAGTTAGTGCTCAAGCAGTCACCTCTCCATCGATGTGTCTGTTTCAGCTGTCTACTTCTTCTTCTTTATTATATGAGACTCATAAAAATATTTTAGAAAATTTTAATTTAATCTTTTTAACGCAACTAGTTAGTAATTGTTTACAATACTATCCCTAACAACTAATTTTCGCAATATATTGATGTATTAGCTGTTGTACCAAAATATGGTGCTCTGTGCTTTTTTGTTTGCTTGTTGTTTGACACTAAGTATTAATTAATACTAGTTACAACCCCGTGTAATACACAGACCTAATAGTTATTCACGAAGTTATTCTTAATGATATAATTAAATATTATTTAATTATTTTATTAGATGTAAAATAAATATCCAATAAATATTATTACTATTGCCTAATTTTTGGTTTAATGATTAAATAATTTTAAATTTTTTCGCAAAAATAAATTCTAACTTTTATCATAATTTCATTGGCAATATCGTAAAATCATTAAGCAGTTTCTTTAAATAGATTAAATTAAAAAATCTCTGAAATATTTTTATGGGCCCTTCAATTATGAAAATTAGTTGTTATGAGTAAATATTGTAAAATCACCGAGCAGTTGCCTTAAAAAGATTAAATCAAAACATTTCCGAAATAATTTTATGGGTCCCATTAATTTAAAATAACTAAACAGTTGAAGTAGCTAGAGAAATTATTACTGAGGGGTAATATCGTAAAATCATACATTAAGCGACGACTTCAAATAGATTAAATTAAAAAATCTACGAAATATTTTTGAGGCCCTTCAATTGTAAAAATTAGTTGTTAGGGATAATATTGTAAAATC
Source organism: Solanum virginianum (assembly GCA_000787875.1). Lineage (NCBI taxonomy): Eukaryota > Viridiplantae > Streptophyta > Magnoliopsida > Solanales > Solanaceae > Solanum > Solanum virginianum. Next base: position 82,560 of record DF358522.1, read on the forward strand.
ACTAAGATGCTACCTTAAAAATATTAAATTGAAATTCTCGAAAATATGTTTATGGGCCCCATATAATAAAGAAGAAGAAGCAAAAAACTGAAACTGATATGTCGATGGAAAAGTGCCTGCTTCAGCACTCTCTTATTAATAAGAAGAATTCAAATGAATAAAATTTCTTTTGTCAGAAAAGTAGATACTACGTTCACTTTATTGGGTAAAAATTCAGTTAAGTAATATTGGATTAAGTAATGCTCAATGGCTTATAATAGATGCATGTTGTGTGTATCATAAAATAATTTATGACTGTGATCCATTTAAATTTATATACTCATTAAAGTAATTTAAAATAATCAATTCATTCACAATAGTCATCAACTTTTGAAATATGCAACCTAATAAATTTTCTCAAGAAAAAAAAAATAAAGATGGTGACAATACACAAAATTACCCGCCAAACTTCTTACCTTTTGATCATTCATCTTCTATAAAAGGAAAAAAAATCTCCTAAGAGTTTCAAGACGCAACAATGATTTTTTTGAGAAAATTTATTAGGTTGCATTCATATTTTATGAGAAAATTTGTTTTCGTATATTCTGACTTTTTCGTTGAGAAATTTATTAGGTTGCATATTTAAAAAGTTAATGGCTACTGTCAATGAATTTGTTATTTTTAATTATTTTGATGGGTATATAAATCTAAATGGATCACAATCATAAATTATTTTATGATACACATGGCATGCATTTATAAGCCATTATACATTACTTGACTCTATATTACTTAACTAAATCTTTATCCCATTTATTTATATTAAATTTGCACGAAATCTAATAAAATAAAGAAGATTACATAATACATATTAAAGTAAGTGTAACAGTTGTTCGAAGATAACTTGGACAGGTGAAAGGTAAAAATCACCCAAATGATAAAAATCGTATAGAAGGGCTACATCTGACCATCTCAAAGCAACCTAGACATTATATTGGGCCCCAAAAAATTACCTATACTCCCTATTGCATACTTCACCACACGCTACAATATTTTATCCACACTTCACATTTTTCCTCCCATCATTGCATTACTCACAAAGGGAGAAACATCATTATTTAATTTATAGATGAGAAATTTATCCTTATCTTGAATAGGATTAATGTGGATATTAATGTAGGTATATGAATTGAGGAATCATGTCTTGGAGGTTACATGAGTTACACGACACAAATGAGATAGAACATGGGTTAGTGGTTGTAAGATTTACAAGAATAATAAGGTAGAATAATGGGCAAATAAAGAGTTAGAGGTTATAGGAGTTACATAGAAACTTATTGTCACATTCTCCACTAAATCGTGATACAAATTAATATTATTATTTTAATATTAAAATATAATTTGCACCAATATTCCCCCACTAATTTTAGTATTAAAATAAAAGAGTTCTTTACTAATTTAGTTGAAGGTACATTATTATGCATAATGAAGTTGTACTCTGCATTGAACCTCCACTTAGTAAAACAATAACCTTTACTTCAGAGTCAGTAGTGGTCTCAGACTTGAATTATGACTGCTTAAGGAAAATAAAGTATTACTGCTTACAATAATCAAGGTGTTGACATAAGCTTTAATAGCCAGTACATTACGGTCTTGTGCTATCCCGATTTTCATAAGTGTTTTTGAGAACAAACCCATTCTCATAGAAAGCGGCCCCAAGTTGGATTTTCTCATATATGACTCAGGATTTATAGGCTTCAATTCATCCTCTCGATATGCTTCAGACCCTTATCTTGCTGAGGCGTTAGACTATGAATCTGCAAGATTTAATACAATTAGTAAATGGTATACCATTGATCAACAAGTTTTCACAGTGTTGTGTTCTCTTCTCATGAGTCTGAATTTATCATTGTGAGAACAATTTTGTACTCTACCAGTAATGTTGACTCTTTCACAATTTAACAAAAATGAGAAAAATTAATTTCTCAAAATAAAGTGTTTGATATAAAAATAATTAATTCACTTTTTTACTAGTTGAAGTTATTTTTTAACTTCAACCTCCATGGTAAGGTTAGAAAATGATATAATTTGTTTTTCTCATTCCCACAAATATCAGCAGATTTTCTCATCCAGTTTGCTTGTACCTGCTGAGTACTTCTACTGCAAATGCAATCAAATTAAGTTGTCAGTCACATATCTCATATTTTTAGACTAGCAAATTCCTTCTCTTTTTTGTCACATTATTTTCATACAATTAAATCAAAGGAGTTGCAAGATTCATACAACCAATAAAGTTGTCTTTCACAATTTTCTCAATATAATGTAACTTAATAAGCAAAACTCCATCACATATTTTATGGTATCTCACCCAAATATTTCATATCAATATGGCTATTCAATATGTATATATGTATATATATATATATATATATATATATATATATATATTTTATATATATATATCTATATAATATATATATATATATATATATATATATATATATATATATATATATATATATATATATATATCTTTGATAATATGTTAGGCCAAATCATATGCAAAAAATAACATGTAATTTATTCCAAATAAATATATGCATCTATAATACTCTTTTTTGGAACATTTCTCAAAGATGTAAAAATCAATTTTGCAATGATTTTTTTTCATTTTATGAACGCCCACTATTTTTAGAATTTAAATATCACTTTGTGTTCATAAAAAGAAATATCACTTTATTTATAAAAATTATTGGGTAAAAACTCTTTTCTTCTTTACCTTTTCTCCGATTGAATTGATTGAGTAAGTACAAATATACTTTACTCTTACATCTCTTCTCTTCTATCTCTTAAAGAGAGTCATTTTGAAGCAGAATTGTAACACGCAGTGAAAGGACTAAATTACCTGTAGAATTGACCTTGTGCGTAATGTGTCTTCCCATGCTCGGTTTGCAAATCCGAGACCAAATTTACGATCAGTGAAAAAAACTGAGTGGGAAAATGGGGTCGAATTGATTTTAGAGCAACTGAGTCAAAATATTATTTTCAAAAAATTTGTAAAATAGTGGGTTTTTCGCGCCTCTGATGTGACTCGCTTGGGACGTGGATTCTCACTTTTAATTTTTTTTTTGTTTTCGACGGAAGCTTAAATTCGCAAAAATGAAAAAAAAAACATACATGTGCGCGACGTACACCCACACAATATTTGCTGAAAGTTTTCTCCTTTATTTAGGAAGGGTAGTTTCAACCTTTCCCACACTCTATTTGCCTAAACTAGTCGATTTTAGCTCTAAATTAGACCCTAACTGCATAAAATTCACTTGGGAAAATTCAAAACCTCCTAGAGACTTAAAGCTTAGGATCAAGAACGCTAGTTAGGGCTCAAGAATCCCTTCAACTCTTCAAGAATTCCTTCCCCAAGTATGTAAGGCAACTCCAAAAGCTATTTTATGGATATTTTGGAAATCATACGTTAGTTTTCATCCAAGAATTTCTAAGTACAAGTTGAGATTAAAAAATTCATGTTTTTCTGTGAGGTTCATTAAATTTCCATTCATACGTATAGATTCTTGATAAGTATTATGATTCTTGGTTTATTTATTATTAATTTAAAGTATTACTACCAAGATTTATGACCATGGATGATCTTCTGTAAATTTTATATGGGTTTCATGAAGACCCATAAAGCTTACAGTTTGAGTTGAGTTTAACAATCATTTTCTTTGAACTGCTTTCGCACTGTAGCTCAGTAACCAGTATGTTTGAAAATACTTGAGAAGATACTAGTTTCAGTCAAGATAAAGAGTTCAGATGAGAATGTTAAAAAACCTATGTAGCCAGCATAGGATAGGATTGTACCAAGGTACATTCCTCATTAGCCGCTGAGATGGTCCAGTTTTGGGATAAATCTACCCCCTAGTTTTCGTCCCCTACCCCAGCAATGTACGGAATGGCTCTGGCAGCATGGGAAAGACGTTATATAACCACGAAGCTCATAGTGGTGGTTATCGGTTAGAGAAACTCCCCAAGTTAAAACAAGTTATGTTTTTATACAAATTTTCAGCATGTTTACTTCCAGCATGTTTATCTTCAGCATGCAGAGTATCTATTACTTATGTTTTTCTATTTTGAGATATGATTATGCACTTTGAAATGTTGCATCACCCTGAGTTCTTATTTTAGCCATCTTACATATCGTAATATTCCACATACTGATGTCCTTAGGACCTGCATTATTTTATGATGCAGATGCAGGTGACAGAGTCCCTCAACAGCTGCTTCATTGAGGACCAGACATCTTCCAGATATCGGTTAGGCCTTTTCTCAGTCTAAAGGTTGAAGTTGTTTATGTTTTTCTTCCAGCATTTACTTTCGGTTATTCGGCGAGTCCTCTTCTCAATCTACGACTTGGAGTTGTTTATATTTTCCTTTCAGCATTTATTTTCAATTATGGCTACTTGCAGGCTATCCCGGTAGTCCTTTCAAACTATTCTAGTAGAGGTTCCATAGACTATGTGTCAGACACTTTAGTTCTAGTTGATTGATTTAATTGTTGAACTATTTCCCCTTCTCAGCTTATTCAAATAAGTTTAGTAGCCTTATGTTATTTATTTAAAGTCTTTCCACTATTATTTAAATCTTTCGCTAAGTAAGCAGCCAAGCCAAGTGGTTCGCTTGGGACTAGTAATGGTTTTGAGTACCAGTTACGTCTAGGGTGTAGGCTCGGGGCATGACAAACTTGGTATCAGAGCACAGAGTTCAAGATGAGAGACTATTGACATCTAACAAAAGTTTCCCTTCTTTCATATTCTAAATTGTGTAATAGAGTTACTTTCTAAGAAACTTGTCTATATTCGTGCGGTTGCCAGATTCATTTGAATACCTCTCATAATTAAGGTGGTTAGAATAGAAAATTCCAGATCCTTATTATTGAGTTACCTTCAGATAAAGTATTCAAAAAGCAAAGAGACTACACTAGGCTTGAGAGGAGCCAACTAGTGTGTTTAAGTTTATCAATCCAAAATAATTCACTCTTATTCATATGAATCATGTGTTGTGCTAGAGCAAGACAAGATGTATTTCCAGACTATGTTCCCTAAATCGTTCTTCAGATGTTATTCTTGAGAGAAAAGTTAAGTTATGCCTCTAAATACTTAGTAGTATCCCCTCACCTTGAGAGAAGGTGATTGAAGGTCTTTGCTAACCATATCTGGTAGAATAATCCTAAAGCTAGAAAGATATACAAATCCCGAAGAGTGGGAATAGTAACTTCTTGAAGTTAGTAGCTAAAAGTCATGTGGTGATAAGTCAAGTTCCTTATAAGTTTTGGTTAAAGAGTAGTAAGTATCGTCTAGCTTCTACGATAAGGTAGAGGAAGATTTGTTAGTTTGTATGAGATGGTGCACACTCAAATATGAAAGGTGTTGATATTGGAGTAGCATTGTGTTAGTAATGATAAGTATATGTTATGAATATAAGAACAGGGGGCATAAAGTAGTAGATATAATCTAGGCTCATGATTTTGAAAGAAGAGTCATATGATATTTATAGAGTTAGGAGCTTAGCTATGTAAGGAGGTATAATGGATGAGTGGATATTATCTAACTTATGAAAGGGAGTGTGATGATAGACTATATATAGATAGAACATGAGCTAGAGAGTTACTTATTGTCATGAGATTTAGTGATCTAACATTTCTTGACTTTATCTAGTAGTTTAGAGTTAGTATAGTATATGAGAAATGTGGATGTACATGTTTAGTATTAAACCTTAAGCTTGAACTTTAAGTGAGTATGATGAAAAGAAGGGACAACAAGATGAGATTGACACTTTTAGTTGGAGATTTGGTCTAGTAGGCTTGATATAGCATAAGTAAGAGATTAAGATATTGGCTTGCAAGAAGTATGTGGTTATGAGTATAGCAAATGTGACCCTTAGATGAAAATAGTGAATTGAGGCTAAGTCATATAGTAAGAAAAAGGGGCTAAGATATATATACAAGGTAGTCTATAACAGTGAGAGACTTTAAGTTTATGAGTTACAAGGGTACCTAGATAGTATATTGAGATGTTAATGTGTAGTAGGCCAATGTAGACATTCTCTACTACCCTTAAGAGTTAGATTAGAGGAGGATAGCCATAGATAATAAGGAATCTCCCGTTATAGTCCAAGTTTTCTTTGGTCAAATTTATAGGAACATAGAAGATGAGTGTTAGCAGACTAAAAATGAAAAGGTTAGATCATAAGAGTTATAGAAGGTAGTTGTTATGTCAATAAGAGTAATAGGTATAGATAGATGCCTACAAGGTTAGAAGGAAGTTAAGAGTATTACCTCAGAAGGAAGTTTTAGCAGCAGTTTCATATCTTTGAGTATTAAATAACAGGAGGATATACACATTGTGTATATGCTGGTGCTTCAATTATGTGCTTATTGTACTTATAGCTTAACGAAGAGAATCAGTTCACAGGTTTAGAGAAGTGACCTTTGAGCTAAGAGGGAGATGGTTAGGTAATAAATCAAAGTAGATCTTGAACTTTTGATAGTGTCAAGTTGATCCGAATAAGACTTGAGGCTTTTCTATCTCATATATTCCTTATACTTCATCGTGATGATACTTTATTCCTATATTATGTAAGGGTACCATGTTCATGATTCAAACTCATGCACTTCATGGTGATCCATTTTTATGCTAAGCTCTTAAAGTGAGAAGTGATATCTTTACTCAGCAATTCTGATCTACCCCATGAACTAACAATTTCCAGGCTTATGTTAGCCAAGAAAAGACTTGAGCTTTACAGTACACAGTTCCATAAATTCGTGATGACCCCTAAAACACTAGTGGCATCATATTATGTTATGAATGTCCTCATATCTGATTTCCTGAGTGAATTGTGCTTATGATATTTTACTTTAAGCCCTTATAGTAATTTTTCTTTTGGTATTGATAGTGATGTTGATGATAGTTAATGAGTGGTGAAAGATGAAAGAAAATGGGTGTCACTTATGGTGACAATTATAGTACACTTACTCCATTTAAAGTTACAGGTAGAGATGAGACCTAGTTGTATGTAACAGATAGGTAAGGGTAGACTGGTAGGTCTCATAATAGGAGTTAATAAGATTAAGGGTGTAGACGTGTTATCATAAGTTTAAAGATTTCAATGTAGTGTTGATCTCTAAAAAGTTATGAAGTGATTAGAATGATAAGCTCGAATGTGTAATCGCCATTGAGTGAGTGATAGATGTAGGCTACTGGTGACTTTTGCAATGGACTCCAAGTAGATATGTGGGAATGGTATTCTTTATAAGAAAGGCTCTTTGGAAGTGTAGAGCACAATCCATATGTGTTAGATTAACATAAGTATGATCATCCTACGGCTAACACTTTATGACCTAGAGTTAGGCTTGAAAATGATAAGAGTATGCAATAGATTTAGGTGACGATGAGAGTTGCAAGCTCCTATTAATGAATGGTAGAACTCGAGGAAAGAGCATAGCATTGAAGAGAACTAGTGATATTTAATGAAAGCCCTATGGGAGGTTAGAGATGAGTATTGAGGATTGGCTTTTTATGAATATGATCATCTCATGAATAACACCTTGAGGCTTAGAGGTAGGCTTTAATGGAAGGGGAGAAGGTGGTTAGATGGAAATTTGAGTAAGAGCTATACGCTTAAGTTAATGGAGTTGAGTTTTCTACTCTTGAGTTGATGTTCACCCATGTTTTGGAGTATTTGAGTAATTAAGTTCTTCATATGTATATTCCTGAGTCTGAATAGAGACTATTAAGATCAATGAGGAGTTGAGGGTTTGAATTGTTGAGTGAGTATTGCCACAAGTCCTAAGTTTATTCGTTCCCCTACCACAGCATCCTTATCATTCGAGGACGAATGATCCCAAGGGGGAGATATTGTAACACCTAGTGAAAGGACTAAATTACCCTTAGAATTGACCTTATGCATAACATATCTTCTCATACTCTATTTGCGAATCCGAGACCAAATTTGCGATCAGTGCAAAAAATAAGAGGGAAGATGGTCTCAACTCTATTTTAAAGCCACCGAGTCTAAATATTTGTTTCCAAAAAATTGTAAAACAGTGGGTTTTCCGCACCCCTGGCGCAACGCGCCTAGGACGTAGATTCTCACTTGTATTTTTTTCCGTCTTTTCGACGGAAGTTGAAATTCGCAAAGACGAAAAAAACATATATGTGCGCGACGCGCACCTATACAATTTCTGCTGAAAATTTTCTCCTTTATTTAGGAAGGGTAGTTTCGATCTTTCCCACACTCCATAAGACTAAACTAGTCTGTTTTAACTCTAGATTAGAACTTAAATGCATAAAATTCACTTGCGTAAATTCAAAACTCCTAGAGACTCAAAGCTTAGGATCAAGAACACTAGTTAGGGCTCAAGAATCCCTTCAACTCTTCAAGAATTCCTTCCCCAAGTATGTAAGGCCACTCCAAAAGCTATTTTATGGATATTTTGGAAATCATATGTTAGTTTTCTTCCAATAATTTCCAAGTATAAGTTGAGATTAAAAAATTCATGTTTTTCTGTGAGGTTCATTAAATTTCCATTCATACATATAGATTCTTGATAAACATTATCATTCTTGATTTCTTTATTATTAATTTAAAGTATTGCTACCAAGATTTATAACCATGGATGATCTTCTGTAAATTTTATATGGGTTTCATGAATACCCATAAAACTTATAGTTTGAGTTGAGTTTAAGAATTATTTTCTTTGAACTGCTTTGGCAACTGTAGCTGAGTAACTAATATGTTTGAAAATACTTGAGAAGATACTAGTTTCACTCAAGATAAAGTGTTCAGATGAGAAAGTTAAATAGCTAAATTGGGCTAAGTACCCGAAAGATCAAAGGTTTTGAGAATTCATATTCTTTAAGTTATGAGCTATATAAAAGTTATTTTGGAACTATATAACCAGCATAGGATAGGATTGTACTAAGGTGCATTCCTCATTAGCCACAAAGATGGCCTAATTTTGGGATAGATCCACTCCCTTAGTTTTCGTCCCCTACCCCGGCAAAGTACAGGATGACTCTGGCAGCGTGGGCAAGACTGTGTATCACTACAAAGCTTATAGTGATGGTTGTCGATTAGAGAAACTCCCCAAGTTAAAGCAAGTTATATTTTTATACAGATTTTCAGCATGTTTACTTCCAGCATGTTTATCTTCAGCATACAGAGTATCTATTACTTATGTTATTCTATTTTGAGATATGATTATGTACTTTGAAATATTGTATCACCCTGAGTTCCTATTTTGGCCATTTTACATACCGTACATTCCATGTACTGACATTCTTAGGACCTACATCATTTTATGATGCAGACATAGGTGACAGAGTCCCTCAGCAGCCACTTTGTTGAGGACCAGACATCTTCCGGATATTGCTGAGGCCTCTTCTCAGTCTGAGGCTTGAAGTTGTTTATGTTTTCCTTTTAGCATTTATTTTCAATTATGGCTACTTGGGGCCTGTCCCAGTAGTCTTTTCAGACTGTTCTAGTAGAGGTTTCATAGATTATGTGTCAAATACTTCAATTCTGATTGATTGATTTAATTGTTGAACTATTTCCACTTCTCAGCTTATTTAGACAAGTTTAGTAGCTTTATGTTGTTTATTTAAAGTCTTTCCACTATTATTTAGGTCTTCCGCTGAGTAAATAGCCAGGCCAAGTAGTTCACTTGGGACCAGCAATGGTTCTGAGTGTCAGTTAAGTCAAAGGTGCAGGCTCGGGGAGTGACAAGAATTATTTTGAAATCTCCTATCTTGATATCCACATTTTTTGAACTGTAACACAAACATGAATCTCCTTAAAATTGTTGGTGCAATATACCAAAATATTATAAATTATAGTTGAAAATAAAATGATTAAATTGAATAAAAATTCATTTAGGCTGAGTCGCGGATATCTCGCTCTGTTTAAGGAGATTCAAGTCCACTACGACATAATATACATGTCATGACCTAAGACTAGGGCCTAGATGTGACACGACGAATGGGGAACCCGAAGGCACCCAAATAAGCCTGTTAACATATCATAGGCACATCCTTGGTTGCGGAAGCATAATAAAGCAACAAGCAAATGATAAATAAACTCTACGGGAAGTGGGACTTGGGACCCCCATCTCATCATCAGCATACGAAAAGCATAGAGGGACATAAGGGACTAAGGGAAGTATTTCATAATAACATAAAAGTAGTAGGAGTAAAGCTTGATACATAAATATCCATATTCAACAACATCTCTAATACAAATGGAGTAGGGACCAAGACATCTCCTGGGTTCACCCTCAAAGAAAAATATCCAAAATTAGACAAAATTTAGCATTAGCATGAAAGTAAGGTAGATATTATCTCCAGAGTTGAGGTCTCACACAAAGCTATCTTCAAACGATCTGACTAGCTACGTGGAGAGGGAGGATGCATAGGAGCTTCGATCCCTACATGGTTCGATCATGTAGGCAAAAGTATGTGTTAGTACTTAGAATGTACTAATTATGCCGGGTACAATGCAATAAATACATAAGCCATAATATTCAAGATGCATAATAATAATCAATATACATAAGCTCAATATGACATGTGTAATCCATGCTTAAGTTAAAACATGCATATAGATAAACTTGCATAACATAACATAAATATGTGAGAGGAGACCCTAATCGACATATAAGACCAAACGAGCTGCTACTTAAAATCTCGATGTTCACTGCACAGTGAATAAAAGAGTGGTGTACTTGCCAAGATAAACCAAACTTGACCCCACCTTGTAACTTGTTCTAGTTGGATCCACTAGTAAAACCCATTTAGGGAAATAATATAAACCTGTGGTGGCACATAGTTAAGAGACTAAGGCTATATATAAGGACCCCTTTGATCGAGCCCCCACCTTAAACCTCATTCGGTGCTAAGTCTAATCCCACAGAATACTTAAAATAAATCATAAATTTAATCATAACTTAAATTGTCACGACCCAACCCCGTGGGCCGTGGCTAGTGCCCGATTAGGGCACCCAAACAACGATACTAAGCCAAACTCAGAATATATGCATTATATCATTTACAGAAATTTTGACAGAGTTTCCTCTGTTTTACTGACTAGCCACCTGAAAACAAAAGGTTCCAACAGACAGAATCAACAGATCAACAGACATATCCATATATATAGGCAGGCCGACAAGGTCACCGCTGCGGTTAAACCGCCCAACAAACACAGCATACAAACGTACTATACAGACTGTCTAAAATATCTCCCATACTCAACATACAACATAATATACAAACGGACTGACATAACCCATGCTCACAGGAGTCCACAGACCTCTATACAGACATACAGACTCATAAGATGGGACAGGGCCCCGTCGTACCCGAAAATGAATATAGTACAGAGTAATAACATCGCAAGAATACCAAAACAGCTCCGAAGCAAAGGAGCTCTTCAAACTGTAAGCTGGGGGTCCTAAGCTGGTGGCCCACTACTCTGTGCGTCTGTACCTACGGGCATGAAACGCAGCCCCCGACGAAAGGGGGTCAGTACGAAATACGTACCGAATATGTAAAGCGGAGAGTACAAATATAATTAAAAGTAGTGAGCAATAAAGGTATAGATTCAAANNNNTGAATACACCGAAAGCAAGTATACATCCACACTATCATAAGGTCTCCATTTAGACTTCAGATTCAATTTATAATCTTTACTTTTCCCATATATCAACCATAGAATAAGTGAACCATTATTTATATAAAATATTCAACTTCACATAACAAACAAGTAAATTCATCATATGTCCAAATTATCAAACATCACATAACAAATAAGCAAGTCATCATAAGTCCAAATTATCAAACATCATACAACAGACAAGTGAGCCATCTTTTATCTAAAATATCAAACATCACCTATCAGACAAGTGAGCCGAGGCGAACAAAGGCCTAGCACCCACATCATAGTATCTGTGAGCCAAGCCAAACTGAGACCTAGCACCCACGTCATAGTATCTGTAAGCCGAGGCGAACTAAGGCCTAGCACCTACGTCATAGTATCTGTGAGCCGAGGTGAACTGAGGCCTAGCACCCACGTCTTCTAGGAGCTTATCATTAATTTGAAGGCAGTATATCTACACAACCCTTTTTTAAGTTGGAAGCTTTCATTTACTAACACAAATGCACATGTGTCTGGTTGAACAACTTAATCCTTATGTATTATGAGTAAAATAACTATCACCAAATGATTACTAGGAAAAATCATTAGAAAAAAATTGGTCTAAAGCAAATATACAAATAGCTAAAACTACTTATAAATTGCAACTGACAGAGTTTTATTATTTGCCTATTATGTATGCTATATATTATGTAATTTGCATAAAGGTAAGTATGTAGTTTATTTAAGAAGAGTTTTAGGAGGTCTTTCATGCACTTCGACTTTCCTTCAAAATTAGAAGTGTTTCAAACTGCGGAACCATTTATTTCTGCTCTATTTAATTTCTTTCCAATCTCAACTCTTCATGAAATTCTAAGTATATAACTCATTAAGGAATTTTATTAATGGTACAAAAGACTTAAAGACTTATCTAACTAATCATGATAGCAACTAACAATCAACATGAATCGCAGTTAGGCTTTTAGAAAGCATCATCCTCCAAACATATCAAACTATTCATACTTTTTGCCATTTCTCAAGTTCAAAACTAGGTTACAAGTTTATACTTGGAA
>DF358521.1:1413-25556 GCA_000787875.1 Solanum virginianum
TGTTACCCTTTGTTTGATCTTAGATCGTGCGTTAGAGCGGTGTTAGTAGGGTGACCCCCCCTTTCTACTAAAAATTCTTTTGGTTTCAGATATGCCTCCGAGAAAGACATCAGTTGTCCGGGGGAGAAGGTCCTACATTTGAAGCTGCTAATATTACAAGAAACTCATCACTATCTGATGACACTGACCATGCTGATGCACTTGATATTGTGGATAATGCTGAGATTCCTAATGATGGTGCACTACCTGATGACCAAGATGAGTAGCTGATGCACTTGATATTATGGATAATGCTGAGATTCCTAATGATGGCGGAACCTGTACCAAGGTCAGTGTAAGTGTTGAACTAAGAGACCAATGAGAAAGAGTTAATGTTATAGTTCTTTCTTGGATTCTAAATTCTTTGTCCCAAAAGTAGCATCTGCTACTTGTGCAAATCATGTGCGGGATGATTTAAAATAAAGATTTAATAGAGTTAGTAGCATCTACTACTTGTGCAAATAATGTGCGGGATGATTTAAAATAAAGATTTGATAGAGTTGATGGGTCTAGACGATTCAGTTTACTTAAAGAAATTGTCTTACTACAGTAAGGAACCGATTCTATTTCAGCCTATTATTCAGAGCTGAAATATCTTTGGGATGAATTGGAAGTTATAGTTCCTTCCCTTGGGTGTAATTATGGGAAAAACAAAAGAAGAGAAATCAACAGATTTTTGTGGATCATCTAGTAAGCAAAAACTTTATCAGTTCTTTATGGGTCCAAATGACTCTTATCTTCATATTCTGAATGTAAACCAAGCTATGAATGGAAATCAACATTGTGCAGGTACTGCAAGAAATATGGACAATAAGAGGAAGTTTGTAGGAAGAAAGAGTATGCCAAATAGGTCTGCTAGAAACAAAAATAAAATAAGTCAAATTGCAGAGAGTATGTTTGGGGGATGGGAATATATCCATGATCTGGAATATCATTATAATGGGAGGATTTTAGTTAGTTAGAGATCTTACTATTATAAAGTTTGTCTAGTAAAATTAGCAGTCCAAGAGATTACGTGTGAGGTGGAGTATATACCACAGAAACTAAACTTCTCGGTGACCTTTGTTTGCGCATTCAACACAAGGGAAAAGAGAAAGTTATTATGGGATTCAATAAAAGATACACAAAAATCTCATAAGAAAGGATGGTTACTAATTAGGGACTTTAACTCTATCCTTCATGTAGAAGATTACATAGGAGGGAATCCTGCATCTATGACAGAAGAGGTAGATTTTGCAAATCATATGGAAGAGTGTGGACTGATTAAATTACCTCATGTAGGAAGTTAATACCTATGGAGTGACAAGGTAAGTCTATTGGCTAGCCAGAAGGAATAAGTGATCACTATCCTATAAAATAGTTTTGACAAAAATAAGGAATAAGGAGCAAAGCTCATTTTCGTATTGCAAAATATAGGGGCATATGCCTGAATTCCAAAACCTGGTTAAAAAAAATAGGATAGGGTAAACATGTTCAGGGGTGTAAGATGTTGAAGTGTAAAAAAAACGCTGTATAGATTAAAAGAATAGTGTGCAGGTATTAAAAAAAATAGGAGACGGAACAGTCATAGGGATTATTGAAAAACTGGAGGAAGTTGGTTTTGTAATAAAGTCACAAACCTTATTGTGTTTGCTGAGAATTTGCTAGCTTGGTGGAATGTATGATAGAGTTTTTGAGGCCTTCGAGAAATACTTAGATATGGTTATACTCCTAACACTTTTCTAGGAACATTGTGATGGATATGTTGTTTAAGATTGAGCGTGTCGAAGAGGCTCTTAGAGTTTAGAAAGAAACCCAGGTTTCAAATTTTTATCTTATATCATTGCAGTCTGTAACTTATGTAAGCTCAATGATTTGGTTATTCTTCAGGATGTACTTACCATTATGTTGAGAAGAAGGTATTATCCTAATCAGGAGACATTTGTTTTTTGTAATTTTGAATTATTATTGTAAAGGAAGTTGCATACCGGAGGCAAAACAGATATTGGGTATGATGATAGTTTTAGGTATTCCTATATGTGTGAGAATTTGGAGTATATTAATAGATGTTTACTGTAAAGCTGGGAACATGGATGCTGCAAGTCATTTACTTAAGAAGATGGTAGAGAGTAGGTGTTCACCAATATTGTACTTGTCCATCATTGATCATGGGATTTTTTTGAGCTTCATTTACTTAAGAAGATGGTAGAGAGTGGGTGTTCACCAATATTGTAACTTGCACATCATTGATCAAAGGATTTTTTTGAGCTCCAAACGCCAAGCAAGGCACTTGGGATCTTGCATACTATGGAATCAAAAGGATGCTTCCCTGATTTGGTTCTTTATAATGTGTTAATAGACTGTCTCTCTAAAATGGGGAGGTATGAAAACGCAACTTATGTTTTCTTCATTTTGCAGGCACAGAGACTAATACCTGATTCTTATACTCTTTGTTCTTTGGTTACAACCATTTGTCTCTCTAAGCAATTTGTTGAACTACCTCTGCTCATAACTGGCTACAAGATCCAACCTGATTTAGTTGCTTGCAACTCTTTCCTTAGCTATTTCTGCAAAGCTGGTTATCCAGCTGGTGCAATTGAATTTCATAAGGACATGATAGATAGAGGTTTTGTAGTTGATAAGCATACCTTTGCCGGATTATTGACCAGATTATGCAGGTCAGGTAGGATAGGAGAGGCAGTCAGGGTGTACCATGGACTTGTTAGAAGTCACGTTGGGCTTGATTCTCACATAACTACTGTGATAGTAAATGGGCTAATAAAATATAGTAAATTTCACCAAGTTTCTAGCTTAATCAAGAAAGTTGCTTTAAGGAAGTTCCAGCTAGATGATGTTTCTTATGCTAGTGCCATTGATAGACTTCTTGCTGGGGGTGAAGTTGGAGAAGCTTATGCCTTATTCCACCAAATGAAGAGAGTTGGTCTAGCCCCAAGTAAATTGATTTGTAATCTTATTCTCTCAGGTTTCTATAAAAGAAGTAATGTTTGCATGGTTAAAGAGATCTTACTTGAAATGCTTGATTCTACTATCGAAGTTGACCATTTTAGGTGTATGAAAAGCCTCCTGTATCGATCCCACCATTCTGCTTCACTCTTTACTCTTCTGACTAATGATAATGCTGCCAGAATCCTTTCAAGGGAAGCATATGCAGACTTTATCAATGAGCTAGTTCATCAAGTAAACATCAGAAATGTGCTCACGGGCAGTTCTACCAGCATCAATTTTGGCGCATCCATCTATGATGAAGTCCAAGAGGTGGCTGTTTCAGTTTATTATAGATGGACGTATGAAGTGAAGTATAAGGCAAATAAAGATATTGAAAAGTTTAAAGGGGTACAGTGAACGAGGAGGTATTGGTTATCAAGAAACATTTATGATGAAAAACTTGGAAGAGTAAAATACTCTTAGGAATTGAGGTTGTGAGAAAAAAAGGGACTATAACACATTAAAGGAAGCATACACTACACTAAAACAGGACTTGAACCTGTAAAACCAGTCGTGATTCCTATAGAGATCAACATATTGACATCAAGAGGGGATAATGTATTATGCATATGAATAAATATCTTGTAAACATTTCAGTGGAATGAAAATCGCATTCTCTTAAAAAAAAAAGCTTCCCCTAAAGTTACGAATACAACTCATAAAGCCAGTTTAACATTCGAGGACGAATGTTCTTAAGGGGGGAGGATGTTAGAACCCGTATTGTGGTGTTTTGGAATGATTACAGAATTTAGGGACCAACATTGCAATTTTTGGAAATTCGGGTTAAGGATATATCTCCTCACACAGTAGAGTGTTTTTTTTATTAGACTCTTTCTCAAGATCCCATAAGCCTCAAAACCACTTTGCTTTTATCTTCTTCTCTGCAATCTCCATTATCCAATTTCTAATCCTCTCTATCTCTTTCTCTTTGTTTCTCTCCAAATTCCTTCTCATTAAACACATCAATTTCTTCTTCTTCTTCTTTACTGAAAAAACCCATAACCCAACTTGCATTCTAAAGTCAGTCATGGCGCTAGAAACATGGTTGATTAAGGTGAAAAAGACGATAGCTCACAGCTTCGATACAGTAAGATCAGCCAGTACACCACGTGCAAAAACGACCTCCATCAAGAAATCCACCATTGGGGTTTTGGCTTTTGAGATCTCAGGCCTAATGTCAAAGCTTCTCCATTTCTGATAATTTTTGTCGGACAAAAATATGATACGAATTCGCAATGAGTCAATATGCCTAGAAGGTGTTCGAAAAATTATCTCTAATGATGATGCCTTTCTTCTAGGCCTTGCTTGTGCTGAAATTAAGGTTGGTTGCGAAATCATTGTCAAGAATCAGCAAGAGATGTGAAAATTCACATCTGAGAAGCTTTGATCGATTCTTTACTAAATTCACAAACATGGGTCGTGATCCTTACAATTGGGTTCTCAGTTTGAAGGATATGGAGTTAAAAATCAAGAAAATGGATCAGTATGTCACCACAACTGCCCTGCTCCATCGACAAATGGATGAGCTTTCAGTACTTGAGAATAGTTTAAAGAAAGCTTCGAATTCCTAGTTCAAAGATTCTGACATTTCAATCAAAAAATAGAAGATTCTTGAACTTCGACAGAAATATCTGTGGCAGAAACAAGAAGTTAAGTATCTAAAGGAGAGATCTTTATGGTGTCGTAGCTTTGATACAACTACATCATTGTTGGCTCGATCGATTTTTACTACTCTAGCAAGGATCAAACTTGTTTTTGGTATCAATCATGGATATCCAAATTCACTCCCACGTAGTCTCTCTGCTCCTGCCACTGTTTATCCTTCAGAAAACCATAACACATGTAATTTCGTCTCTGGGCCATTGGTGAATAATCATGATTTTTTGAGTCAAATACTAAGGTACTTAAACCACTTTCGACTACTTTAGGCGCAGCTACACTTGCTCTACATTATGCTAATTTGATCATTGTTATGGAGAAAATGATAAGATCACCACAACTAGTGGGAGTTGATGCTAGAGATGATTTATACTCCATGTTACCAAATAGTGTACGATCATCGTTAAGATCAAGATTAAAAGGAGTTGGATTTTCGGCTAGTGATCCAGTTCTTGCTGGTGAATGGAAAGATGCCCTGCAGAAGATTTTAGGATGGTTGTCACCAGTGGCATATAACATGATCAAATGGCAAAGTGAAAGGAGTTTTGAACAACAAAATTTGATTCCAAAAACTAATGTCCTGTTGCTGCAGACTTTGTACTTTGCAAATCAAGAGAAGACTGAAGCTGCTATAACAGAGCTGTTAGTTGGTCTAAACTATATTTGGAGGTTTGAAAGGGAAATGAATGCCAAGGCCTTGTTTGAGTGTACCAGCTTCAACAACTTCTTGAATTTGAAGAGTTCAAATATTGTACGTCCGGAGAAATAAGTTGGGTTGGCTTGACGTTGGGGACAGTGGGACAAAAAAGAAAGGTATGTAAAGCTTAATTCTCTTGGCATGACTAATTTGCAACCATCACATGTAGCAAGGTTTGAAAAGTCCCTTTTGTCTCCAATTTGAGCCTAAACTATACAATTGCTTCTTCCTAGAATGTGAGAAGATTGTTCTAGTTTGATTCTTGTGAATCCAAATTTGTTATAAATAAAGTGTGATCCCCCAAGTAAGGACTAGTTGGCAACTATGCTAGTTTGAATCATTTCCTTATTATATAAATCATTCAATTTGATAAGTATGAAAAAAATGACAAGTTGAGCCTCAAAGTTTGATTTGGGAAAATAACTTTTTAAATATAATTACCTCTTTAACTCTTCAAAAAAAAATCCAAAAATGCGCTAATTCAAGTCGATATGGAAGAATTGGGAAAATAAGCTTAGCAATGGGCTTTAAAAGAGCAATTTGATTTAATGAATGCATAACCTCCAAATATACTCCAAAAGTGACTTTTGTTTGTACACTTCGCTCTACTCTATTCGTGCCACTATATTTCCGTTTGCTAGTTCCCGGGCCGGTTATGATCGTGCTTAGCATACTATATATATAAGAAGATAATTTGTTTGATATTGCACATAGGTTTGATTCCTATTATTCTGTGATTATTATGCTCAGTTATGTTTGTACTTCCAGTTTTACATATTCGGTACGTCTTTTGTACTGACCTCCTTTCTTCGGGGGCTGTGTTTCATGCCCGCAGGTTCTGACGTATAGGGTATAGGACCTCTAGGTTAGGACCTCCATTTACCGTCTGAAGAGCTCCCGTACTTCTGAGCCACTTTTTGGTATACTTACTTTGTTAGTAATTTGTTACTTCAGACAACTTTCATTTTGGGTATGACGGGGGCCCTGTCCTATCTCTTTTGTCGATATATTTGTCTAGAGGTCTGTGGACTACTGTGAGTATGGGCTTTATTAGTCAGTTGTATATTATGTCTATATACTGAGTATGAGAGTTATGTCTATCAGTTTGAATACTATTTTTGATTGTTGTGTTTGTTGGGCGGTTTAATCGCAGCGGTGACCTTGTCGTGACTCATTTAAAAGAAAATCCAAAAGAAGATAATTTGTTTGATATTGCACATGGGTTTGATTCCTATTATTCTGTGATTATTATGCTCAGTTATGTTTGTACTTCCAGTTTTACATATTCGGTACGTCTTTCGTACTGACCCCCTTTCTTCGAGGAGCTGCGTTTCATGCCCACAGGTTCTGACGTACAGGGTAGAGGACCTCTAGGTTAGGACCTCCATTTACCGTCTGAAGAGCTCCCGTACTTCTGAGCCACTTTTTGGTATACTTACTTTGTTAGTAATTTGTTACTTCAGACAACTTTCATTTTGGGTATGACGGGGGCCCTGTCCTATCTCTTTTGTCGATATATTTGTCTAGAGGTCTGTGGACTACTGTGAGTATGGGCTTTATTAGTCAGTTGTATATTATGTCTATATACTGAGTATGAGAGTTATGTCTATCAGTTTGAATACTATTTTTGATTGTTGTGTTTGTTGGGCGGTTTAATCGCAGCGGTGACCTTGTCGTCCCACATTCGTATGGATATGTTTGTATATATGTTTGTGCTGTCTGTTGGAATCTCCAATTTCAGGTGGTTAGTCAGAAAAACAGAGGAAACTTTGCCAAAATTTCTTTAAATAATAAGGTGACTATAATCTGAGTTTGGTTTGGTAATATTGTCTGGGTGCCCCAATCGGGTATCAGTCATAGCCCATAGGTTGGGTCGTGATAATGAGTAGGAGGCTATAAGATATTTTAGCAAAATGTTTCACTTCTTCATGTTCTAAGTCGTGCTGTAGAGTTGAAGTAAGTCCTTTTTCCCCCTTAACAATTGTTCATTGTCATGCTAGTTGATCATGCCTAACATAAGAGGAAGAAGAGCTCGCGCTACCGAGGGACAACTGACTCATGGTAAACTCATGGATGCTTTCACCTTGCTAGTTCAGCTATGTCCTATAAAGTTAATCAAGGGGCCCAACCCCTCGTACTCTTACACCGACATCTCAGGTGAGAGTCTTCATGAGGATGAACCTACCAGATTTTTTGGGTCAAAGGTGGATAAGGACCAACAAGAGCTTATTAATGAGGTCTATAAGGTATTAGCTATAATAGGTGTGAGGTTGGAAGAGAAAGTGAAGTTGGTGGCCTAAAAACTCAAAGGAGTAGCACAAACATGGTACAATCAATGGAAAGAGAAGAAGGGAGTCAATAATGTGGTTCTATAGGAAGAGTTCTAGGTGGCCTTTCATAATCTATTCTTCCCTCTTGAGCTTAGGGAGGCCAAGATAGTGGAGTTCATGAATTTGAAGCAAGGATCAATGAGTGTGAGGGAGTATGCCCTCATGTTCAACCAACTCTCTAAGTATGCTCCTCACTTGGTTGTCGACCCAAGGGCTAGAATGAACAAGTTCGTGATGGTGTCTCTAATTTTTTGAGTGAAGAATGTTAGTATTCTATGTTGATTAATGATATGGATTTGTCCCGCCTCATGATTTATGCCAAACAACTTGAGGGTGAGAAGCTTAGGAAGAAGACGAGTGAAGAGTTGAAGAGTGGTCGATTTGAGGATGACCGGTTCCAACAAGGTATCGAGATTCAAGGCCAAGGGTCTTCTAGTGCTCCAAACAAGAGGCTTGCTATGGAAGGAATGGATAGACAAAGATTCCAAGGAGGTGATGCTGGAATGATCAAAATGCCCAAAATGTGAAAGGCATCATCATGAAAAATACTTAAAGAATTCAAGGGCGTGTTACGAGTGTGGGAAAGAAGGTCACAAGCTTATTAATTACCCTTATGTCTGGATCAAGGGCAAGAAGGGATGTCCTTAAGGTTAAGGTGGTCATGTGAATCAAGGGGCCTAAGGTGGATATATTGATCAGGGAGGTGCTCCAAGATGTAATCATTTTTATGCTCTTCAAAGAAGGCAAGGGGTGGATGAGGCGCCCGATGTTGCTACCAGTATGTTGAAGTTTCCTGTTATTGCTATTGAGCTTCATGTGTGTTCCGGATAGTTATGTGAACTTTTGGTGTCTATACCATTAGTGAGTCTATTGTTGGTAGAAATGTCTATGGAAATTGTTCCGTGGTCATGTGCATTTAGGACTTGACTTACGGTTTTGTTGGATTAGATATGGTGGATTTTGATAATTATACTGGAGATGGATTAATTGCATGCATGTTGTGTCTCAATTGATTGTAGGGCCCGTAGAGTTAGATTCAAATTCCTTAATAACATGTCCTTGAGTTGTAGTGAAGGGGTAAGTCCATTTCTTGTTTTAGGGTCTTTAACCCCTACCTTGTTACGTTTGTGGTAGTCCTTGGTGATGATGTGTTGATTGTTTGTAGAAGTGAGGAAGAGCTTGTGAATCATTTGAGGGTGATATTGTGAATTTGGAGGAGGTGAGGTTGCTTGTTAATTAAGGAAAGAAAAGACCTTTGGGTGACAAGAAGGTGGTTGGAGGAGTTCATCGGTTGACTAGGCTTGGTGAGGTTGAGAGTGGTGGTGTAGTGGCTTTGCTAGTTTCAAACTATGGTTAAAGGGGTCTAGTTAAATAAGGCTTTGATTTCAGTCTTCATAGAGTTGGAGGTCTTGGTTAGGGATGGTTGAGTGGAGGTTGTCTACTAAGGGAGAGATGGTGGTTCATGGCATCAAGTGGACTAGGTGTGGTTAAGGTTGACAAATGAGTTTTGGTCGTGAGTCCTTATAGAGTATAGAGGAAGATTGATAAAGTTGCATACGATTGGTAGTTGACTGTGGATATGGTGATGGTTTGTTCGGTTCTTCATGCTTCTAGGTTGAGGGGATGTGTTGATGACTCTAGTGCTTAGAACTCCTTGAGGTTATGGGTGTTGTGTAGGATAAGCTGACTTGGGAAGAGGTCCCAGTGGAGGCATTGGATAGAAGGGTGGAAGAAGTTGATTGATAAGGATGTGGTGTTCGTTAAGGCTCTTTGGAAGGTTCGTCTAGCCGAAAGTGTCTGTTAGGGAGCGGGCATGGAGAAATACTGTCCGTATCTCTTTCATTTCTATTCAATCTTATGATAACATGTTAAGTCTTTTCATAATTCCAAGCCTTATGTTTCAGCCCATATGTCATTTGCATGCATCCATGTTTATGTTAACAAGTTCATGACGATTTTTGACACTTATGTTGATGTTTTGAAAATGGTGTTTTAAATGTATTATTGCATTCTTATTGGGGCTGATTTGTCCATGATTACTATTTTCATGTATGTCTCTTTGACATTCAGGAATAAATGTTTCCAAGGGGGAGATATTGTAATTCCCCCAAAAAAGTGCCCAAAAATGTGCCTCGGAAGTATCCGAAATCATAATTTACATATATCTCAAAATCCGACCGTGATATCAAATATCAGACTTTATATTCTTGTTCAGGGGGTCAAATTAAGTGGGGAATGGATCTAACCCCGATTTTAGAGCAACCATAGGGAATTAGAAAATTTCAAAGTTTGACGAAAATAGTAGGCCTTTGCATCACTGGCGCGACACGCCAATGTTATTTTTCAGTGTAATTTCATCCAGCTTTTCTATATCGGTCCAAGGCTTTTGGATCTTGCGCCCAAGCCTTTCCATATATGAAAATACCTATACTTAGCCATATTTTACCTTCATATCATACAAGACATTCTACAATACTCACTCAAACATTTAGTCTTATATTTGTCTCAAAATTGAAGTGCCAAAACCCTCTCCATATCTTAAGGATTGCACTCAAGCTTCAAGTCTCCATCTCTACTCTTTATCAGGTTCATCTCCAAAGCTAAAATATGTGGGTTTCATTCATGGGTTCCCTTCACCCATGATGCCCAAGCTTCCTTTTCTTAAAAATTGCATGATTTAAAGTTGATTTACCCACGAGCCTTGTTTATTATGAAATTAACGGCACACTATGTTGGGGTTAATGAAATTATTATCATTTTAGAATGTTTTGAGATATAAATCTAAGGTGTATTGTGACTTTTGATGAAGGGTTTTGGCGTATATTGTTTGAGGGTGTTACCAAGTATTGATTGATGGTTTTACATTGGATTTACTTGCATGCTTTCACTCTTGAATTGCGTGGATTTACACTAGCACTACACACCTGCCAAGTGTTTGATGAAATGTCTGGTTTAGGGTTTTTGAGGAATTGATGGTCCAATGCATGTCTTAAGAGTTGAATGACTATATGGTGATGAAAGAAATGTATATATGTATGTTTAAAACATATAAGGCACCTATGGTAGTGCAAGTGAATTGTTGGGATCTCATGATGTTATGTTCTTGGGAATTGTTGATGAGTTATTAGGTTCTTATGCTAAGGTTTACTCTCTTATCAATTGTGAAACCTACTAGAAGGGGTTATGAACTATGCTATATGTTTTACCCTCTAGTGCAAGGACAATTCCTACATGTAGGTGTTATGAAATATATTGTACATCTTACCCTCATTTATGAATTAATGCTACTCACTTACTCATATCCACACATAGAAGTTATGAACTATGTTGTACTCTTTACCCTCATGTATGGTTTGAGGTTATGTAAGGTACACACATTTAGGGGGTTATGAGCTATGCAACGTTTACCCTCATGTGTTTTTCACTTACTCATTTCTACATGTAGGGATTATGAACTATGTTGTTCTTCTTACCCTCATGTATGATTTGAGGTTATGCTATATACTCATATGAAGGGGTTATGAACTATGTGGAATGCCTCACCCTCATATGTACACATGTAGGGGTTATGACCTATGCTATCTTTACCCTCATATGCTATTCACTTACTCATTTCTATATGTAGCGGTTATGAACTATGTGGAATGCCTCACCCTCATATGTACACATGTAGGGGTTATGACCTATGCTATCTTTACCCTCATATGCTATTCACTTACTCATTTCTATATGTAGTGGTTATGAACTATGTTGTACTCCTTACCCTCATGTATGATTTGAGTTTATGCAATGTACTTATATGATGGGGTTATGAACTATGTGGAATGCCTCACCCTCATATGTACACATGTAAGGGTTATGACCTATGCTACCTTCCTACCCTCATGTACCATTCATTATCTCTTGTTTAAATGTAGGGGTTATGAACTATGTTATCTCTTTACCCTCATGTACTACCCATTACCTACTAGAAGGGGTTATGACTTATGCTATATTTCATCACCCTCTAATACAAGGTATTTGGATGAGTTAATCATGTCATCTTATTGTGTTAAACAAGTTATGCAAGTATGATTACTTTCAAGCATGTTTTACTACAAGCGTTGTTCATGCATGCCATGTTGCTAACGTACTATCTCTTGCTATGATTATGAATTTTGATTATGTTGCCTATCTCTTGTTTCATTGTATCCCACATACTTAGTATATTCCAACGTACTAACACATACTCTATACTATATATCTTGACTCTCTTGTTTCTTAATGTTTATGACATGGAAGTTTACCCTTTGTACCAATATCCTTTGTTTATGGATATCTCTTATTGTCATTTTAATTGTTTTTGTCACCAAGGATGTGTGATGATATGCTATGAGGGTTGTTTGGGGTTCCTTCGGGATCTCCATTCTACAGTCCTCAGGCCCTAGGCTTGGGTAATGACAGATTGTTACTTGTTTTAGAAAGTTCTCTTCCCATTGATTTTGAAAAGGGTGTTCATCATAAAACTTAAGTTTTGAGAATTTGATTACTTTAATACTTGTATTGAATTGATTGTGCTTTTTATTTATGATATTAACATACATTCATCCTCATACATGCATAAGATGGAGTATGGGAAGTAAAATTGTGGCAACACTTGTTTCTTTCTGAAAAATAAAACATCTTTGAAAACCTTTATATCTTGAGTCCCTGACCAAGTGTCACGACCTAAGCCTAGAGCCTAGACATGATACGGCAAATGGGGAATTCGAAGGAACCCCAAATAAGCATCTTAACTTATCATTACACATCATTGGTCGTGGAAGCATATAAAAGACATAAAAAGTAAGAATAGGGGCAAAGGGGCTAAGGGGAAAGCTTGCATAACGTCATAATCAAGAGAAAAAGAGTCAAAGCTCATATCATAGATACATAACATGTCCAACAAACACCTTTAATTATTAGATAAGAGCAGGGGCCAAGACAAAGCAAACAGACTCATCGTCATAGTCAAGATAGAAAATAAAGAAGAGTTTCTTAATACATGATAAGAGTAACATAGACTAAGCTCCCCGAGGTGGAGGACTCACCAACTAGCTTGAGTAGCACTGAACTAGCCACTTGGAGAGGAGGGTGATCAACTTGGGCTCCGATTCCTACATGGTGATATGCGTTAGTACGTTTGAATGTACTAAGTATGTAGGATGCAATGCAACAAGAGATAGGTATTATAATCAAAATATATAGCAATAGGCATAATATAACAACATGGCATGTATGATCAATGCATAAGTAAACATGCTCAAGTAACTCATGCTCATACAGGATATCATATGTGTAGATGAGACCGAACTAGCTTTCTAAGGTACAAACCCCTCGGTAGGTTGGTGATGATGCCACCCCATCACTTAGGTGGTAAGGTACAAACCTCTCAGTAGGTTGATGAGTACAAACCCCCATTTAGATTGATGATTATGCCACCCCATCAACCTGGTAGTGAAGTACAAACCATTTACTAGGTTGATGAGTACGATCCCCCATCTAGGTTATTCGGACTCTTAGTCCCCCCGAATTGGGCATGGTCTAATGCAACATTTTATGTAGGATATATCATATACATAATCTCCTTCCATTATCATAACATCAATCATATCATATTTCATGCTTTGTGCCTTCATTTCCTCAAGAAACCATAACTGGATATTTTATCAAATACCTGGCAGGTGTGAAATGGTAGTATAAAACCATGAAATATAGAGATGATATCATACAAGTAAATCCATTGTAAAACCATCAATCAATACCTTGCAACACCCTCAAGAAATATATATATCAAAACCCCTCATCAAATCTTATAATAGATCCATGATTTATAGCTCGAAACATAGCAAAATAGTCACAACGTTACATAGCTTTAATATAGTTCATAGGCATATTCATACTAGTAAACCCATTTGTAAAATCAACTTTAATCATGAAAATTTAGTAAAAATGAGGTTAGGGCACCATAGGTGGAAGGACCCAATGGCTAAAACCTATATACCTTAGCTTTGAAGAAGCTCTTCATGAAGATTGAAAATGGAGGCTTGAAGCTTGAAGAAAATCCTTAGTTCTAGATGAGGGTTTTGAGACTTAAATTTAGGAGTGAAAAATATGGCTAAGTGTTTGAGTGAGTATTCGAGACTGTTCAAAATGATATGAGGGTAAAATGTGGCTAAATATAGGTAAAAACACATTTGGGAACACTTAAGCCCAAGATCCAAATGTCTTGGACCGCACAAAAAATAACTAGATAGAAACTACATAGGTCCACGTCGCGGACTGTCGTAGAGACTTAATTAACACATATCCGTGATGGAGGCACATCGGGCTACCATCGCTTACAAATACTAAGTAAGTGATTTTTAAAAGAATTTAAAATTTTAGGCATTTCGAGGCATATTTTTGGGCACTTTTTGGGGTTGTTTCATCGAGAGTCAACTAGCAAGGCAGTGGATACATTAACATAGACACTAATATCTTGAGTTACTTAGGTGGCAGGTAGTGGATACATGGTGATGGATATTAGTATCATGAGTCCCTGGGTAGCAGAGTAGTTGATACATAGTTTTTATACCTATTTGTTAAGTCTTTGAGTTGGTAGGGTAGTGGATACAACATGATACCACCAATACAACTAGTACCACCAGCACCACTAATGTCACCCAATCATTGTATTCATTCCATCTCATTGCATTGCATGTTGTTGTGCTTTGAGTACAGAATTATCCAATGATATGGATGTGTGACTTATCTACGGTTACTCATGTGTTTACTTTATTTGCGTTGTTACATATATACACATATACATACATACATACATACATATACGAATTAGTGACACTGATGCCAAACTGTTTGTCCTGTATGCAGGTGAAAACATTCCTAGTTTACTACATAGTTTAACCAATTCCTAATACCCAGTCAATCAAGCCTACTGGTATATGTAAATTGTACCCACCCCTACTTTTGTATCTCTTTTTGGATGCAGAATCTAGATAGTGTCAGCTTTATGGTAGCTGATGATTCTGGCTATCAGATTTGGTGATGAGAACCTTGGGTATTCGGATCACTATAGATCTATCTTTGTTTGTAGTCTTTACTTTTATTCAGAGACTGAGTTGTATGTACTATTCAAGAGTCATATTGCATGCTCTTTATAATTATGACAACATTTTTTTCGAATAATTCTTGTGTATTTCCTTTCTTTGTTTTGTGGTCTGACTTCTCTTAGGAAGTCTCATTCATGGTTTTACTTTTTGGCTTACACATCAAGTAGGGTTGGGATGTGTGCCATGATGACCTCAATTCCTGAGGGGTGACAGAATCTCATAACATAAAGTTCATTCCACATTTTAAAATTAATTTGTTATAGAAAAAAAATTAACTGGTCATATTTTCTACCGGTGGATACCATTTTGTAGTTGAGTTGATTTGCTTAGACCCATGCAATTTTGTTTTCAATTCACTGTCTTTCTTCTATTGAGGAAAGTTTTTTTTTGGATGAATGTACTAGAAATTAGTCTGAAATTGTGCTCCTAAGTTATCAAATTGTAGATTACCGAATTTGAATGCAAATCTTACAAGTGCTTGATCTAAAGCTGACTTTCTTGCTCGGCTATTCCTGATATGAAATTAAAGTAATATAGTCCAATTTTTTTCATTTATACTTTTAAGAAGTTATTTCAATCAAATTTCTTAAATGGGTACAAAAATGAACAATCACTTAAAATGATAGTAGATGTACAAATTACCATGAATTTCCCCTATTGGATAGTCATATCCCCTACAAACCCAGTACCAGAAAAAAACAAGAGAAATTTAAGAAGAATATAATTATGTTAGGCTAAATACAAAAATGTTAAGAGGACTACTATGTCAACTCATCAATAATAACATTAGAGAACCACAATATTAGTGACACGAGAATGAAGATGCTCAAGAATTTTGTTTTTTCCTTTCTATGTTGTAGAATAAATATTCAATGAAATTCCACAAGGCTCATCACCTCATATCCTTTTCTTTTTCATTATATCTCTGTGAATGTTTTTACTTAAGGTTTTTCCTACCCTTAATTCTTCAATTTTAGATTGTTGAGATATCTTGTTTTAAATTTGTTAGTTAACACAATTCTTGAATTGTGATTTGTATTATCCTCAATTCTTGACTTTTGACTGCTATAACGTCTTGTTTAAGATATTTCTTATCTCAAAATATTGTTCTTATCCTCAATTCATAAATCATGATTAATGTAAACTCAATCTTCTATTAAATAGCCAAAGGCCTCTCTTTTTCCTCTTCCATTTAATTTATTGTAGCCAAAGCATTTCAGTTGATTCACATTGGGGTTGAAGCTTGAAGAAAATCCTTAGTTCTAGATGAGGGTTTTGAGACTTAAATTTAGGAGTGAAAACTATGGCTAAGTGTTTGAGTGAGTATTCGAGACTGTTCAAAATGATATGAGGGTAAAATGTGGCGGATATCTCTTATTGTTATATATATATATATATATATATATATATATATATACACACACACACACTTTAGATTTTGATTTTTATGATGTCTTTAGAATACTATTTAAGAGATTTTTCCTTGTTCTGTGTAATATTTAGATTAGGAATTTTTACCAAAGTACACACCTTATTTTTACTTATGTCATGAACCGGACCTAGGGCCTATATGTAACATGGCGAATGGGGAACCCAAAGGGACCCTAAACAAGCCTCTTAGCATATTGTTACACATCCTTGGTCGCTGAAGCAATTAAACAACAACAAGAGAACATAAAATAAGGGTAAAGGGGCTAAGGGATCTTTCATAGCTTAAAAACATACAGGAGCCATGAGAGTCAAGCTCAAGCATCATTACATAACTTGTTCAACAACACATCTAATATTAGAATTGAGCGGGGGCCAAGACAACTTTCTGGGCTCACCCTCATAGTCAATAGCATACAATAAAAGAAAGAGAGTCTTTAACATAAAAACAAAAGATATCGTACTCAAAGTTAAGGACTCACCAAACTTTCTTCAAAGATAGTACTAGCCACGAGGAGCAGGAATATGATCAAGTGGAGCTCTAATTCTTACATGGTAACATTATGTAGGCATAGAGTATGCGTTAGTACATTCGATTGTACTAAGTAAGTAGGATGCAAGACAACAAGAGATTGGCAACATACGCAAAATGTGTACATATACGCAATGGATGAGCATAGTAACAATATAACATGCATGAATGATGCTTGAAGTAAAACATGCTTATATAGAACATATTACATGTGTAGAAAGATACCATCATATAAAGACCAAGGCCTACTACCACCGCCTTGGCGAGGTGATCGAGGTACAAACCCCCAACATGGCTGCACAGGCCTACCACCCCCTTAGTGAGGTGATTTAGGTAAAAACCACCCAACATGGTTGCACGGGCCTACTACCCCCTGAGCGAGGCAATTGGGGTACAAACCCCACAATGTGGTTGTTCGGGCTTCTTACCCCCCGAACGAGGCGTGGTTAACATGCAACACTATAGATACAATTCATGAAATCAACACAAACATACATTCCTTTCATCATCATAAAGTCACTTAACTCATATTCCATGCATTAAACCTTCAACAACTCAAGAATCCATAGCCAGATATTTTATGAAACACTTGGCGGGTGTACAATACTAGTACAAAATCATGCAATTCAAGAGTGAAATCATGTGAGAAAACTTAAGGTAAATCAACCCACCAATACTTGGTAACACCCGTATGCAAGATATATTAAAACTATTCATCAAATCTCATCATAGAACATAGATTATAGCTCAAACATGCTTAAAATGTCCATATTTCACGAAAATCCCAACATAGTGTATAATCAAGTTCATAGAAAGAATACGCATAAGTAAATCAACTTGAAAACATGCAATTTGCATAAAAAGGAAGGTTAGGCACCATGGGTGAAACAACCCAATGGTTGAAACTCACATACCTCAACTTTGGAGGTTTTCTTAATGAAGATTTAATTGAGAACTTGAAGCTTGAATGAAATCCTTAGATCCGGAATGAGATTGGGACACTTGAAGTTTGGGTGAAATATTTGTCTAAGTGTTAGAGAGGGTTTTGGGGAATGTGTTGAATGATATGAGGTTGAAAAATGACCAAGTATAGGTGTTTTTATGCATAGGAAGGCTTAGGCCCAAGATCCAAAGGCTTTCGACCAAAACAGGAAAACTGGCACAAAATAACACATCTCCGCAATGGCTCCTCATCGGGGAGCAAACTTGTACCCCTACTTGAATTGAAATTTTTGCGAAATTCATTTTTTGCTACGGGTCCTCTAAAATTCGGGTTATACCCATTTCTCACTCAATTTTGCCCCCTAAACAAGAATATAAAGTCAAATTTTTTATATCACACACAATTTTTGAGATATATGAAAATTACGATTATGGGCACTTTCGAGGGATATTTTTGGACACGTTTTGGGGTCGTATCAATATCTCCCCCTTGGAAACATTCGTCCCTGAATGTCAACTAAATGTATATAAGGGAAGTAAGGAAGATAATTTCAGCCCACATAAGAATGCTACAATGCATTTAAACATCATTTCAAAAATCTCAATATAAGTGTCAAAATCACTATGAGTTTTTCAATTTAAACATGAATGTATGCAAATAACATGACAACTAAAACTTATGACTTGAAATTTTGAAAGGGACTTAGATTAGTACCTTAGGCTTGAGTAGAATGGAAGAGTTAGGGATATCACTTTTGCATGTCCGCTTCGGCTTCCCATGTAACACTTTTAACTTGTTGATTCCTCCAAAGGATCTTAATTGAGGCTACATCCTTGTTCCTCAACCTATTCACTTGTCTATCCAAAATTTCTTCTAAAACATCTTCATAAGTTAAGTTGTTCTCAACAACACCCACAATATCTAATGGCACAATAGCATTTGGGTCACCCACACACTTCCTCAGCATAGACACATGAAAGACTGGATGAACCAAGTCCATTTCTCTAGGCAACTCCAACTCATAGGCCATCTTACCAATCTTTCTCAACACCCTATAAGGACCCACAAATCTTGGACTCAATTTACCCCTTTTACCAAAATGAACTATACCCTTCATGGGTTAAACCATGAAATTGAACCAATCAACAAACTTAAATTCAAGATCCCTTCTCCCTACATCAGCATAGGACTTTTAATGTCTTTGGGCTGTTTTCAACTTCTCTCTTATCAACCTAACTTTCTCTAAGGCCTCAATAACCAAATTCGAACCCAACAAAGTCATCTCTCTCACTTTAAATCACCCAACCAGTGATCTACAATGTCTACCATAAAGGGTCTCAAAAGGAGCCATACCAATGCTTGCATGCCAATGGAAGATGGTCATACTAACTACCCTTAAACTCCAATACACAATTCTAAGAATATCCTCAAGAGTTTTGATAGTTTTTTTGGCTTGGCAATCTATTTGAGGGTCAAAGGCCGTACTAAGCATAACCTTGGTACTAAGATCCCTTTGGAAGGACCTCTAAAAGTGTGAAGTGAATTGAGCACCACAATTTGAAATGATAGACAAAAGCACCCCATGCAACCTAACTAACTCATGAACATACAATCTAGCATACTCTTTGGCCCCATAAGTAGTCTTAACCAGTAGGAAAGGAGATGTCTTTCTTATTCTATCAACCATAACCCAAATAAAATCAAAACCCTTTTTAGTTTTAGGCAACCCAACTAAAAAATCCATGATTATTTCCTCCCACTTCCAAGTAGGAATCTCTATATCTTTAGCTAGTCCACCCGAAATTTGATGCTCGGCTTTAACTTGTTGGCAATTATGGCAACAAGACACAAACTTAGCAATGTCTTTCTTCATACCATCCCACTAAAAGACTTCCCTTAAATCATTATACATCTTAGTAGAACTGGGGTGAACAGTATAGGAAGAATTATGAGCCTCATCAAGAATTTTCTCTCTCAAGTTATCAACACAAGGCACACATAATCTATCTTAGTACTTAAGGGCACCATCTCCCCCTTGGGAGAAAACATCCACCTTACCATCTCTCACCAAGGTCTTCAATTCTAGCAAGGTAGGGTCCAGATATTGCCTTGTCTTCACTTTGTCAATCAATGAAGATTTGGAACCATCAACCACCACTACTCTACCATTGTCAACCTCTGGTAATTACCCGCTAAGCCCAAGAAACTTTTAATATTCGATGGAGTCAAAGGTCTAGGCCAATTTCTAATCACTTCTGTCTTTTTAGGATCCACCCTAATACCATTCCCTGACACCACATAAACTAGAAAGGCAACCTCTTGCAACAAAAACTCACACTTCTCATACTTACCATACAATTTCTCTACCCTCAATTTTTGTAGCACCACCCTCAAATGACTTACATGCTCCTCCTCACTATGGGAATAGATCAAAATATCATCAATGAAAACCACCACAAATAAATCAAGGTAGGTTTTAAAGACCCTATTCATAAGATCCATGAAGATATTCGATGCATTAATCAACCTAAAAGGCATAACCACAAACTCATAGTGTACATACCTAGTCCGAAAGGTCATCTTGGGAATGTCATACTCTTTCACTTTCAATTGATGATACCTGGATCGAAGATCAATCTTACTGAAGTAACTAACCCCTTGAAGTTGGTCAAATAGATCATCAATCCTTAGTAAAGGGTACTTATTCTTGATGGGACTCTATTAAGTTATCCGTAATCAATGCACATTCTAAGGGCCCCATCCTTCTTCTTCACAAATAGCACCGGCACCCCAAGGTGATTGGCTAGGTCTAATAAAACCCTTCTCCAACAAATCTCTCAATTTCTCCTTCACCTATTTTAACTCCACTGGGGCCATACAGTAAGGGTGAATAGAAATAGGCTGAGTATCGGGAAGGAGGTGTATACCAAAATCTATTTTCCTTTCGGGAGGAATACTGAGAAGATCATTAGGGAAGACATCAAGAAACTCATTAACCACCAAAACTAATTCTATCGGAAGGACCTTAGACTCAATATCCCTAACCCACACAAGATGACAGAGACACCACTTAGAAATCAACATATGGGCTTTAATGCAAGAAATGAATCTACCCTTGGCCTCCACACCATGGCCCTCCTACTCAAGAATGGGTTCATTTGAAAATTGGAATTTGACCCTACGGGTTCTATAATAAATAGAAGCATAGTGTGCATATGACAAATCCATCCAAAGAATGACATGAAAATTCACCATATCAAACTCAACAAAATCACAAGGTAATATTTTATGCAAAATACAAATAGAAAATTTTTTATTGACTCTTCTAGAAATAATAGATGTATAAATCGGAGTAGAAACTTCATATGGCTCACATAACAATTCGGGTTCAACATGAAACTTTTTGGCAACAAAAGGAGTAACAAAAGAAAGAGTGGCACCCAAGTCTATCAATGTATACACGTCAAAATGGAAGACTTTTAACATACTAGTGATGACATTAGGCACCTTATCTACCCTTTGTCTCCCTTGGAGAGCATAGAATTGATTGTTCCTTAGGGTACCACCTTTTTGGCCATCTCTCCCCTAGGAATGGCATTAGCACCTTATGGATGAACATCCTTACTCTTGATCTGGTTACAAGGGCAATCCAATGCCTTATGCCCCATTTCCACACAACTATAAGAAGCATTAGTATCCCTCAAGCATGGGCCACTATGACTCTTACAACATTTTAGACACATAGCATTAGGCACCACCCCACCATTACCTTGTACCCTTGAGTTGTCATTAGAAAATTTTCTATTAAGAGAATGAGAAGACCCTTGGCCTTGATGAAACCTGCGACCTTTGAGACTTTGGAATTTACCATCAAAAAGGGCCCTTTTGGCCTCACCACTCCTCCTTTTTCTGAGATCTCCCCTTCCAATTATTTGGCCTATGACATTAGGCGGGATAAATTTATGTCATTTATTAGCATAGCGTTAACCAAATCAGATTCCCCATCATAAGTTTATTCGTTCTAGACCTTGGGTCGGCAACCAATTATGGAGTATATTTGGAGAGTTTGTTGAACTTAAGGGCATACTCCCTTACACTCATAGATTCTTGCTTTAAATTCATGAACTCTATCATTTTGGTCTCCCTAAGCTCAAAAGGGAAGAATCGATTGAGAAATGCTGCCATAAAATCCTGCCAAAGAATGATATTGTTGTTCCCTTTCTCTGCTTTCTATTGGACATACTATATTTAAGCCACCCTCTTAAGTTAGTACGTCGCCAACTCTTTCTTCTCCTTCGATCTAACCCCTATGATAGACAACAGGTTGTACACCTTATCAATAAATTCTTTAGGGTCCTCATCCACTTTAGACCCATGGAACTCTGATGGGTTCTTCATAGTGAAGTCTCTCACCCTTGAAGTCGACGTAGAAGCATGGGGGGCTTGGGCCCCTTGGTTGATTTTATTAGTCATGGCATAGGCTAGCATAGTGATAGCATCCCAAAATTCCTCATGAGCCACTCCTCCATCTTGAAGAGCTTGAGGAGCGAGAGGAGCCAGTTGTTCCTTGGGTGTATGGACTCATCTTCCTCTTGTATTAGGCATGATCTAAAATGGCAAAGAACATTCATTAGAGTGAAACCTTTACCTAATTTCTGTAGCACGACATAAACCATGAAGAAGGGAAACATTTCCTAAGATGTCTCATTGCCTCTTACTCATAATCGTGGTGCACTTCACAACCATCAATAAGACTCTAATCGACGCAGTGTGTTGGATATCAAGGACGATTAAAAGCTTAGTGCTCTAATACCATCTTTGTCATGACCCGAACCTAAGGCGTAGACGTGACATGGCAAATGGGGAACCTAAAGGGACCCCAAACAAACCTCTTAGCATATCATTACACCTCTTTAGTCGCTAAAGCAATTATATAACAATAAGAGAACATAAAATAAGGGTAAAGGAGCTAAGGGAGTCTTTCATAGTTTAAAAACATATAAGAGTCAAGAGAGTCAAGCTCAAGCATCATTACATAATTTGTCTAACAACACCTCTAATCTTAGAATTGAGTAGGGGCCAAGGCAACTTTCGGGGCTTACCCTAATAGTCAAAAGCATACAATAAAAGGAAGAGAGTCTTTGTATAAATATAAGATCAAAATATATCGTCCTTGGAGTTGAGGACTCACCAAACTTGCTTCAAAGATAGTACTAGCCACAGGAAGGAAGAAGATAATCAAGTGGAGCTCCGATTCATAAATGGCAACATCATGTCGGCATAGAGTATGCATTAGTACATTCAAATCTACTAAGTAAGTAGGATGCAATGCAAAAAGAGATTGCCAACATAAGAAAAATGCATACATATAGGTAATGGATGAGCACAGTAACAATATCGCATGCATGAATAATGCTTGAAGCAAAACATGCTTATATAGAACATATTACATGTGTAGGAAGGCACCATCATAATAGAGACCAAGGCCTTCTAACCCCTTGGCAAGGCGATCGAGGTACGAACCCCCAACATGGTTGACGGACCTACCACCTCCCAAGCGAGACGATTGAGGTACGAACCCCCAACATGGTTTCACGGGCCTACTACCCCCCAAATGATTCAATTGAGGTACAAATCCCCCCTACATGGTTGTACGGGCATACTATCCGCCGAGCAAGGCAATTAAGGTGCAAACCCCCAACGTGGTTGTTCGGGCCGACCACCCCCCGAATGAGGCATGCTTAAATTGCAAAACTATAGATACTATTTATGAAATCAACACATATATACATTCCTTTTATCATCATAAAGTCACTTAACTCATATGTTATGTATTAGACCTTCAACAACTCAAGAATCTATAATCGAACATTTTATCAAACACTTGGCGGGTGTGCAATACTAGTAAAAAATCATGCAATTAAAGAGTGAAATCATGTAAGAAAACTTAATGTAAACCAACCCACTAACACTTGATAACACCCTCATGCAAGATACATTTAAACCCTTCACTAAATCTCATCATAGAACATACATTCATTGCTCAAAACATTCTTAAACAGACTAAATTTCATGAAAACCCCAACATAGTTTATAATCAAGTTTGTAATAAGAATACCCATAAGTAAATCAACTTGAAAACATGTAACTTGAATAAAAATAAAGGTTGGGAACTATGGGTGAAAGGACTTAATGGTTGAAACTTTAATTGAAGGTTGGAGGTTTCCTTCATGAAGATTTCATTGAGAACTTGAAGCTTGAATGAAATCCTTAATCTGGAATGAGATTGGGATGCTTGAAATTCGGTGAACTATTTGTCTAAGTATTAGAGAGGGTTTTATGGAATGTATTGAATGATATAAGGTTGAAAATGACTAACTATAGGTGTTTTTATGCATTC